>JAMZAV010005426.1:0-43155 GCA_024449915.1 Sweltsa coloradensis | reverse complement strand
CAACAATTAAGGACTTTATGACAAACATATTCGAACACGTGTGTCTGGAACAAGGTCAACATTTCGCCAACGTTGTTTTCAATATCGCCAGACACGAAGTCGCTAATAATTCAAAGACCAACGTCAATTTTAGACGATTCCCCGGCGTCAAAATCGCAGTTAAGAAAGCGTTTGCTTCAGATGTAACATCTCAGAAGACTCTGGAGCTATATCGAGATATGAAGGTGTTCAAAGGACGTCTTGTAAACTATCTACAAGGTGATAACAACGCGGTTTCCAGTGCAGAGCTGGTGTTAAATGGAGTGATAAACAATATGAAGTGCCTAGATCGCGAACTTACAACGACAGTGCCTTGTGCGTCCATTGCTGGTTCTGATTAACTGATTGATGTGTGGCCAACCTTGATGTTGTTGTTTAAGTTGTTGTATTACAAATAATATGAAAATAAAACACCACTCTCTGAAGATATGTTTGTATAGTCTTTTCAAAACGATAAAGTGTTGAAAATATTGCCTACCCAAACCTCTAACATTACCCTTTACATTATATTTTAACAAAATTGTTTTCATTGCCTGCCAGTGACAAGATTCCTGTTACTAATTAAATCCTTAACACATAACTCTTAACCCCGGCGTTAGATTGTTACTTAACCCTCTAGGATATAACTGTATTCCAGTGCGAAACAGTTTTATCCGCGCGGGTTACATACGATAAGGGCGCTGGTCCGAAGCCTATGGCTCTACGAGGACTTGGGTTCAAATCCCGCATAAGGCATGTCTTATTGTAATCGTCCTTTATCGGCATCTATCATTACTCATCGTCACGAATATCCATAGTGCATTAATAAAGACGTTAAGCCAAAACTATCATCATCATCATCTCAAGGGTTAGGGCAGGGTTACAATCGACACCCGAAGTTAAGAGCTACTAGGAAAACGCTAAAGTCCCGTCGTCTTGTTGAGTGAGCACCGGTACGTGCAACACGACCCGAGTATGACATTCCCTTAATGTTACATACCAATAAGTCTTTGAGGTCTTGACCGATTTAGCTGAAAATTTGTAAATAGAAGAGAATGGATAAAATCCACCGCCATCTAGAGGACCTTGACATCATTTCTTTGGTAAAACCAGAGTCAATAAAGAAGTATTCCCGTTGGGGAAACTTCTTTATCGACTCTGGTAAAACTATTTTAACTCTTTGAAAACAAATAATTCTCTGCTTCCTCGACAGTATTTTGATTACTTCTAGGTGGCAGTGCATAGTGACCAGAATTCTCGTGCGACTTTTCGTTGCCATGGTAACGTTACTTTTGTTATTTCTATCTACACTACTTAAGGTCTTGACCATAGATATTGAACCCCTATTGTAGGCTAGATTAGCAGTCGGTGGTCCACTTCCGTGACAATTAGAAGCCATCTTGAAATTCCAGTTTACATGTTAATCAAATGTGAGCGATCTGTAGCCCAAAAAGTTCTCAAGGTTGCCGCCAGGTTGAGAGGTAAGCATTCTAGCCTTTATCACCAAATGATTACTAAATTCCTTATGCAATAACTTCGTATTGTTTCTGTTTGTTTAATACCATGCTGCACATGCTAAAACCATATCAAAAAAATCCCGTTAAATACTTTATTGCATTAAAAAAGCATCAATTAAAACGCCAAATCGCCATCTTGAAATGGGCGATTGACTCTTCAATTTGTTACGCTCGCGCCTGTGCGGAGGTATAGGAGACTGCTAATCTAGCCTACTAGGAAAACGCTTAAGTACCGCCGCGTTGATAGATGAGCTTTTTTTAAGTTTTTGGTTTGCGTGAGATATCTTTACTTTTGCAAGTGCTTGCTTTGCTGCCTATGCATTGTAGGTGATTGTTGTCAAGTTTCTATTGTTTCTTGTCACTTGGTATTATATTTACCGTAAAAAACTTATATTAAAAGCTTTATTTCTATGGATTCTGGCTAACTATTTTAACTTTTTGTTTCAAAAGGTACTACATCATCATAACCATAATGTCCATGTTTATTATGAACGTTGTAGCCCCACCCGTTTGGTCAGAATTGGCCCAAATGGCACGAAAATATCGCACTAAACCGTAAAAAACTTATATTAAAAGCTTTATTTCTATAGATTCTGTTTAACTTTTCAATTTTTTGTTTCATAAGGTACTACATTACCATCACCTAAATGTCCATGTATAATATGACCGTTGTAGCCGAACTTGTTTGGTCAGAATCGGCCCAAATAGCACGAAAAATATCGCACTAAATTCGAAAAAAAATCGTAAAAGTACGATATTCATGAGAAATATTTCTTCGATTGTGCCCAAAAACAATACACCTCTTAGTTCAGAGATTTAGAAGGTCCCCTCCAATTTTCATAAAGATCGGATATGCCGTTTGCCCTGTAGAGAGCGAACAAACAGACGGAAAAACAAACAAACAAAAAACAAAACAAAACAAAAAAAAACACCCGAGCTAAATTTTTGGGGGTTCGGTGAAATTGAAGTCTTCGCTTCGCTCATCCAACAATTGGGGTTTAATATCTATGGTCTTGACCGATTTCTCTGAAAATTTGTAAAATAGGAGACAATGGTGTACTTATTGACCCTACAAAATTTTCATAACGATCGGAACATTTTTATTTTTTTATTTTTTTATTTAATTTTTTATTTTTATAAACAACGCTCGGATTTTTGTTCAAAACTAAAAATCAACCCGCATAGGTGGTATGTACATATGTGCGAAATTTCAGGTCGATCGAAAAAACGGTGCGACCTGTACCGAAGCAGTAACAAAAAAAAACAACAGACATTCGAGCAATAAGAGTCAAGTGGAGACGCTCGCTAAATTAATGTTTTATTGTATTGCAGTCCACTGACACGTAGGCTACATTGTTCATTGCCTATGCTAGTCAGAACCAGCAACGGGTAGGTGAAGGAAAGTGGGGGTGTGTGGGGGGTCACGTCGTGTTCGTTATCTTCTTTGTAACGTTCGTTGTATCATAGTCGTCGTCAGTGATGTCGTCAAGGAAAAGGGGGAGTTTCCCCGACGATGATTGCCAGAGCTCGCCTTTATATTCGGGGAGTAATATACTTCCCACTAGCTGATGTTTGATAGATGGACCTTTTCTCTTGAATCGCCTTTTACGATTAGTGGAGCTATGCCCTGGGAAAACTCTACCCTTGGCCTAGACGGGGGATGCAATAATTTATTTGCCTTGATTGGATGAGCGTAGCGAGCGTAGCGAGCGAAGCGAGCGAAGCGAAGATTCCATTTCACTACACTGGAGAAAAAAATCCGGAATGTTTTTTTTTTTTTTTCTTTCTTTCTTTTTTTTGTATTTTTGTGTGTCTGTTAACACGATTCCGGCTAAACCGATACTCCGATTGCGATGAAATTTTATGGAGGTCTTCGAAATCTCTGAACTTAGAACTGCCACGTTTTTGAGCGCAATCGGGAAATTATTTCTTATAAAAAACGCAATTTTACGATTTTTTTTTATTTTTAAAAAATTTCTTCGACCTCTAACACCTACATGCTTTATTCGATTGTAATGATTTTTTCACAGAACCTTAATTTTATGAATTAAGATATTCGTGTGAAATTTGAGCGTAATCGAAAAATTTATTCTCATGAAAATCGAAATTTTACGGGTTTTTTTCTTTTTTAAAACAATTCTTTGACTTATAACACCTACATGCTTTATCCTATTGTAATGATTTTTTCACAGAACCTTAATTTCATGAATTAATGTACTCGTGTTAAATTTGAGCGCAATCGAATAATTATTTCTTATGAAAATTGCAATTTTACGATTTTTTTATTTTTTTAAAATTACGATGAATTAAAAAAATTAAATTAATTTTTATTTAATTTTATTTAATTTAAAAAAAATCTTCGACTTAGTAATGATTTTTGCACAGAACAACAGAAAATCCGCGTAACACATGGCAGCTCAATGCACCAATTACGCTCATCCAACAACGCGGCGGGACTTAAGCGTTTTCCTAGTTCTAGTTACACATTGGTTTTTGAAAAGTATTAACTCAAACCATGAGTCGTAATCCATTATAATTTCATATCCACTGAGAAACATCAGTTTTTAAACACTATTTTGTATAAATCATGTCAACTGTTCAAACTAATCTATATATTTATAATGCTGTGTTTTTTCTTTGTGATGTTTTATTAGTGGCTTAGGGTAATTCCATCTCTACATATTACATCCATGGCGTCATTCTCTTGTGAATTATTACTCTCTTGCTATTTACGTGTTTTTCTATTATCTAATAAAATACACGGTGCACTTTGCATGTGTTTCTATCCTTTACATTACCTAGTTCACACATTAACAAAGATATTCGTGGTAATTTATTTCTAAGGCCCCACACTCTGGCTCCCACATTTTAATTACGTTATTTAATATAAAGAAGGATTGGCTGTCATACAGGCTACAGGTTACAGATTAAAACTATCTAATGATACCGTATCAGTTGAATTACCTGTTATACTACACTACTATGACAGATTTTCACCTGCAATTGTCTTTGTTGTTATTATACTAACTAAAGAAATAGGAAACATGAAAATATGACTGTAACATATTAACTAGGAAAAACGCTTAAGTCCCGCCGCGTTGTTGGATGAGCGTAATTGGTGCACTAAGTTGCCATGTGTTTACGCGGATTTTTACTGTTGTTCTGTGAAAAATCATTAATTATTCGAAGATTTTTTTTTAATAAATGAAATTAAATAAAAAATTAACTTTATTTTTTTAATGAATCGTAATTTTTAAAAAAGAAAAAAATCGTAAAAATGAAATTTTCATAAGAAATAGTTATTCGATTGCGCTCAAATTTTACACAAATATATTAATTTATAAAATTAAGGTTCTGTGAAAAAATCATTACAATAGGATAAAGCATGTAGGTGTTATAAGTCAAAGAATTGTTTTAAAAAAGAAAAACCCGTAAAATTTCAATTTTCATGAGAAATAATATTTGGATTACGCTCAAATTTCGCACGAATATCTTAATTCATAAAATTAAGGTTCTGTGAAAAAATCATTACAATCGGATTAAGCATGTAGGAGTTATAAGTCGAAGAAATGTTTTAAAATTCAAAAAAAATCGTAAAATTGCGTTTTTTATGAAAAAAAAAATTCCCGATTGTGCTCAAAAACGTGGCAGTTCTAAGTTCAGAGATTTCAAAGGCCTCCAAAAAATTTCATCGAATTGGGAGTATCGGTTTAGCCGGAATCGTGTTAACAAACACACAAAAATCCAAAAAAAAGAAAGAAAAAAAGAAAAAAAACATTACGGATTTTTTCTTCCAGTGTAATGAAATGGAATCTTCGCTACGCTCGCTACGCTCATCCAATTAACACAAGTGTTGTCCTCGTTTGTAAATAATTTTGAAACTCAATTGGATAGACGTTAAAAGGCTATTGTACAACCTCTGGCCGATGATTTGAAAGTCGCAGAAACATGTCTGAAAAGTTTGCTGAATGAAATAAGGCCTTTAAAATAACAGAAACAAAAATTGTGAATTTTTTTGGGCGTGTCATAACCTCACTTTTGGAAATTATATTTAGATTTTTGGACAAAAGTGTACACTACAAATCTAGTTCAAAATTAAATTTTGAGAATCGGTTTTCTGGACATAGTTTCTAAACACCTTTAGCTACTTGACTATAGCTTTAATAGTTTTCTAAAAATAACAGTTGGTGTACGAATTTTTTTGTCAATTGGTACAAAACTGGGAAAAAACTAATATTTGTACCGTTTGACAAAAAAAATCGTACACCAACTGTTATTTTCAGAAAACTTTTTTAGCTTTATAGTCAAGTTATAGCTAAAGGTGTTTAGAACTTTGTCCAGAAAACCAATTCTCAAAATTTAATTTTTGAACAAGACTTGTATATTACACTTTTGTCCAAAAATCGAAATATAATTTTCCAAAAGTGAGGTTATGTCCCGCCCAAAAAAATCACAATTTTTGTTTCTGTTATTTTAAAGGCCTTCTTTCATTCAACAAACTTTCAGACATGTTTCTTCGACTTTCAAATTATCGGCCAGAGGTTGGTACAATAGCCTTAAACTAGGAAAACGCCTCAGTTGGACGCGTTGATAAGCGAGCAAGTGCTATAAAATTTGTTGATGGTCCAAATTTCAACCTGATCTGAATCTTCGTGGCGACCGCTATCATGAGGCAAAAAAGCTCTAGCTTCGTGCGACTTTTCGTTGCCATGGTAACGTTACTTTTGTTAAAATGTAATTTCCATCTACACTACATATCGGATCAAATTAAAATTAACATATTCGTGACCGGACGGACATTCTAAATTATTTGTCCACCTCAGATTTTGTCGCCGTTTAGTTTGAAAAAAACAACTTTCGATTAACTTTAATGTAACTTTGTAACTACTTGAACAATTTTGCCACAAAACTACTGGCATTTAATTCAGATCGAAGCTTGCGGATGGTCCAAATTTCAACGATCCAAACCTCCGTTCGACCGCTATCATGAGCCAAAAAAGCTGCGCGACTTTCCGTTGCCATGGTAACGGTACTTTGTTATAATGTAATTTCCATCACACTACTTATCGGATCAAAATAAAATTAACGTATTCGTGACCGGACGAAAATTCTTAATGATTTGGCCACCTCAGATTTTGTCGCCGTTTAGTTTGAAAAAAACTTTTGATTAACTTTAATGTAACTTAATAACTTTTTAAACGATTTTGCCACAAAACAAATGGCATGCAATCGGGAACGAAGCTTGCGGATGGTCAAAATTTCAACTCGATCTGAAACTCAGTTCGATCGCTATCATGAGCCAAGAAAGCTGCGCGACTTTCCGTTGCCATGGTAACGGTACTTTGTTATAATGTAATCCCCATCTACACTACTTATCGGATCAAAATAACAGTACCATATTCGTGACCGGACGGACATTCTAAATGATTTGGTTACCTCAGATTTTGTCTCCGTTTAGTAAAAAAAAAAAAAAAATTCGATTAAATTTAATGTATCTTTTTAACTTTTTGAACGATTTTGCCACAAAACTGATGGCATTCAATCGAGAACGATGCTAGCGGATGGTCCAAATTTTAACTCTATCATAGCCTCCGTTCGAACGTTATGGCGAGACATACAAACAAATAAAACAAGAAAAAAACAAAACAAAACAAAACAAAACAAAACAAAACCAGTGACTATTTTTTCCGGCAGAGTCAAATGGAAACGCTCGCTTCGCTCGCTTAATAAATAAACAAAATAAATAACATTTAATAATGATATTTCGTTATCAAAGCTTACATTTTATTTTCATGATATTGACGATCTTACGTCGTGGATTCACGTTTTCTAGGAAATGGTGTAAGCTATGTGCAATACCGTTGTAAAACTAACTTAGAGCCAATTAAAACTGAATAAAAACATTGATTATCTGAGAATTGTTGCTTCTAATGAATACAATGATAAAATATTAACAATGCCACTTTGAACTTGCTTCGATCGCAGAGTTATACGTCAACATGAGTCGCAACTCGTTGTATATATAAGATGTGTTTGTGAGTTTTGACATTCAGATAAGAATCAGATACGTCTTAATAAGGTTGTTGTTGACTAGTTTAACTTTGTACTGTGAAAAGTAAGTGTTTATTTAAAAGCTTGTAACAAAGTGGTGATTGTAAAAAAATATAAAACATGAAACATTTCGTTTTTTTGGTTCTGAAAGTAGTTGTTTTCTTAGTGTTTGCTGGGTTTACGCTAGAGGATGGTGAAGGCGAAGTCCCTCATGTGGTATGCCCAGCTAGGAGATTGGGATTGAGATCAATGCACATGAGGATAGACGACTTGGGCAATCAATGCACAGTCCAAAACAAGAATGACATACCGGATTTTGGAACACTCACTGACTTTAAAAATTGGACGAAGAGCTACTGCGGGAAACAGCCGCAGATCCGGAGGTGTCTGGCTGATGTAGCTCGAACGTCACAGTCTTGTCAGGAGCAGACTCGTCATCAACTCTTCCAAATGTATCGCGACCAGATAGAAACCATACTAGATGCAGGATGTGTCCAAGACGGTGAGGCAGCAGCAATTATGTTAACGTTATTAACGGCTCCAGTTGATCCCGATTTTAATCATCTTACGGATTGCGCGCAGACATCAGTGAGGAGATCTCATATGTCACCGTACATCGATATTTCTGATTTCTCTAAACCTTATATCTTCTACAGAAACGTAGTTCAAGCCAAAGAATGCTTCAGTTCCATTACGGACGGAGACAAACAACAGAAAAGTTCTGTAGAGTCACTTTTAGGTGTGCTGGCCGAGAAGTTGAAGTGTTTCCATCCAGAAGACGATTCTATGTTGCTCTGTAAGAATCTTGATCCTAAACAGGATGGATCATCCAGAATTTGTCCAATCAAATCTGTGGACGAACAAACTCATCCTTTGTACAATTCGATTCGAGATCTCTTCCCCTATTGTCATATACCGTTAACAATTGTGCGAAACGTAAACTATCTAATTCAAGACGAGTTTGAAAGTCTTGTTGAATCTCGCAAGTACTTTAAAAATGAGTGTCAAAAGTTGCCCAATATCAAGAGTTGCTTGAAGGAGTTTTCTTCTATCTCATCGTCGTGTCTAGACGTCAAACACCACTTGATGTTGTCAACGATTAAGGACTTTATGACAAACATATTCGAACACGTGTGTCTTGAACAAGGTCAACATCTCGCCAAAGTTGTTTTTAATATCGCCAGACACGAAGTCGCCGATAATTCAAAGACCAACGTCATTTTTAGACGATTCCCTAGCGTCGAAATCGCAGTTGAGGAGGCGTTTGCTAAAAATGTAACATCTCAGAAGACTTTGGAGTTGTATCGTGATATGAATTTGTTCAAAAGACGTCTTGTAAACTATCTACAAGGTGATAAAGACGCGGTTTCCAGTGCAGAGCTGGTGTTAAATGGTGTGATTGACAATATGAAGTGCCTAGATCGTGAACTAACAACGTCAGTGCCTTGTGCGTCCATTGCTGGTTCTGCTTAACTGATGTTTGGCCAACCTCGCTGTTGTTGTTTTTGATGTATTAGCTTCATGAATATGAAAATAAAACACCACTGTCTGAAAATATGTTTGTATAATCTCTTCAAAACGAAGCTGTGTTGTATATACTGCTTGATCAAACCTCTAACATAATCTCTTACAACCTTTTTTAACTATATTGTTTCCTTTTTCCTACCAGTGGCAAGACTTCTGTTACTATTTAAACTCTTAACACTTAACCCTGGCGTTACATTGGTACCCTGTTATAACCTTCAAGGAAAAAAGCAAATTCCAGTGCATGTGTAGCACTAGTACAAATGATGTGTGTGTAGTACACTGTTACTGCAAAACAGTTTTATCCCCGACGGCCACATACAAGTTGGGCGCTGGTCCGAAACTTAGCTCGACGAGGACGTGGGTTCAAATCTAAGGCATGTTTTATTCTAATCGTTTATCATCGGCATAAATCACCACTCATCGTCTCTAATAGCCTTAGTGCATTAATAGAGATGTTAAGTAACGACTATCATCATCATCTCAAGGGTTAGGGAGGGTTACAATCAACACCCGAAGTTAAGGAGTCGCATAGATGCAAAAGTCGCCTTATCAACTTTCTGAAAATTGTTGAGGAAGTGAATAAAACTGTGTCTTGTTTCACCTTGCTGGTGGTCAAACTGTACAATTTCAATAATATCAAGATTATCATCAGAAAAAATTTAATGTAGCACCCATAAATCTAATTTTATTAATTTATATTTTATATTAATATTGTCTTGTCTCTATAGTTCTAGGTGCACAGACTTCGACCGCCAAAACTGAATCAAATAAAGTTCGTAGCTGTTCGTGAATAAGGTGGTTGGCTGTGATTGGCTGTTGTGGATATGACGCGTTTTGAAAGTGAATGGTGCATGAATAAGGCAAGGTTTGAAAAAACAAAAGACATTTGACAGGCATTTACGACTGGATATAGACATTTTTGTTAAAATATTTTATTTGAGATACATGCGTCTCGAAAAGACGAAAAAAATGGTGTATAGGGTTCATTTTGAGCAAAAAGTGGATAAGGCGAGTTTTGCATCCATGCGATTAATTGTGTTATTGTATTGCAGTCCAGTGACACGTACATTGTACATTGGTCAGAACCAGCAACGGGTAGAAGAAGGCAAGCGGGAGGGGGGGGGGTCACGTCGTGGTCGTAATCTTCTTCGCCATCGTTCGCTGTATCATAGTCGTTGCCGGGAGGGGGGGGGGGGGGAAACGATTGCCAAAGGTCGCCTTTAATTCGGGGAGTAATTTACTCCCCACTAGCTGATGTTTGCTAGGTGGACTTTTTTCTCTTGAATCGCCTTTTACGATTAGTGGAGCCATGCCCTAGGAAAATTCTACCCTGGGCACAGCCGGGGGATGAAACAATTTATTTGCCTTGAATCTGCTTACACATGGGTGTTTGAAACGTATAACCTTAACCATCAGTCATTATCCATTATGAGTTCATTTCCACTGTGGAACATCAGTATTTAAACACTATGTTGCGTAAATCATGTCAACTGTTCAAACTAACAAACATAATATTTATAATGCTGTACTTTTTTGTGTTGTTTTACATGGCGTCATACTCTTGTGAATTACTTCTCTCTTGCTATTTTCGTGTTTTTCTGTTATCTAATAAAATAAACGGTCAACTATTATATGTGTTTCTATCCTTCACATACCCTGTTCAAACATCAACTAACATATTCAGGTCAAATTTATTTTTAAGGCTCCCACAGTGGGGCTCCCACATTTTTATTTACGTTATTTAATATATTTATATAAGGCTTGGCTGTCATACAGGTTACAGATTAGAGGTTAAACCTAACTTATGGTACCGTATCAGTTGAATTACCTGTTATACTACACTACTAAAACAGATTTTTACCTGCAATTGTCTTGGTTGTTATTTATTCGTGTAACTGAAAAAATAGGTAACATGAAATATGACTGCAACATATTAATTATCATAAGTGTTGTCCTCCTTTGTAACTCATTTGTGTAACTCAATTGGTTAGACGTTAAATAAATGAATAAAGTATATTTCGTTAACGAAGCTAACATTTTACTAACATAATATTGACGATCTGACGAAATGTTGGAAGCTATGTGCAATACCGTTGTAAATTAACTGAGAGCCAATTAAAACTGAATAAAAACATTAAGTTTCTGAGAATTGTTGCTTCTAATGAATACAATGATAAAATATTAACAATGCCACTTTGAACTTGCTTCGATCGCAGAGTTATACGTCAACATGAGTCGCAACTCGTTGTATATATAAGATGTGTTTGTGAGTTTTGACATTCAGATAAGAATCAGATACGTCTTAATAAGGTTTGTTTTTTACTGTTAACTTGGTACGTCAAAAAGTAAGTGAATTTAAAAGTTTAAAAAAAGTGGTGATTGTAGTAAAATATAAAACATGAAACATTTCTTTTTTTTCGGTTCTGAAAGTATTGTTTTCTTAGTGTTTGCGGGTTTACGCTGGGGAGGTAAAGGCGAAGTCCCCTCATGTGGTATGCCCAGCTAGGAGATTGGGATTGACACCAATGCACTGAGGATAGACGATTTTGGGCAAAAATTGCAGGCCCGGGACACGAATGATTCCCGGATTTTGGAACATCACAAAATTTAAGTTTGGGACGAAGAGCTTTGGGGGAAACACCCGCAGATCCGGGAGGTCTGGCTGATGTACTAGGACGTCACAGTTTTGTCAGGAGCAGACTGTCATCAACTCTTCCAAAGTATCCGCCCAATAGAAACCATACTAGATGCAGGATTGTCCCAAAACGGGAGCCCCCTACAATTTTTTAACGTTTTTAACGGCTCCAGTTTGATCCCCATTTTTTAAAATCTTACGGTTGCGCGCAACATCATGGGAGAATCATATGTCACCCTACACGATATTTTGATTTTCTAAAACCCTTTTATCTTTTCGAAACGAGTTTAACCAAAAAATGCTTCAGTTCCCTTACAGACGGGAGACAAAAAAACAAAAAAGTTTGTGAGTCACTTTAGGTGGCTGCCAGAAATGAAGTGTTCCTCCAAAACGTTTATGTTGCTCTGTAAGAATCTTGATCCTAACAGGTGGGTCATCCAGAAATTTGTCCAATCAAAACTGTGGACGAAAAACTATCCTTTGTACAAATTCGATTGAGATCTTCCCCCATTGTAATCGTTAAACAATTTGGAAACGTAAAAAATTTTATTTTTAAGACGAGTTTGAAAGTTTTGTTGAAACTCGCAAGTACTTTAAAAAAAAGGTCAAAAAATTTCCCAAAATCAAGGTTTCTTGAAGGAGTTTTTTTCTATCTCATCGTGTGCTAGACGTCAAACACCCCTTTTATGTTGGCAACGATTAAGGACTTTATGACAAAAAATATTCGCACGTGTGTCTTTAACAAAAGGGCAACTCTCGCCAAAGTTGTTTTCAATATCGCCAGACCGAAGTCGCTTAATTCAAAAACCAACGCAAATTTTTTACGATTCCAGCGTCGAAATCGCAGTTGAGGAGGCGTTTGCTAAAAATGTAACATCTCAGAAGACTTTGGAGTTGTATCGAGATATGAAGGTGTTCAAAAAAAGTCTTGTAAACTATCTACAAGGTGATAAAGACGCGGTTTCCAGTGCAGAGCTGGTGTTAACTGGTGTGATTGACAATATGAAGTGCCTAGATCGTGAACTAAAAAAGTCTGTGCCTTGTGCGTCCATTGCTGGTTCTGAGGCCAACTTTGCTGTTGTTGTTTTTGTTGTTGTATTAGGCTACACGATTTTGGACATTAAAACACCACTGTCTGAAGATATGTTTGTATAATCTCTTCAAAACGATTCTGTGTTGTAAATATTCCTTTCCCAAACCTCTTCTTAACATAATCCTTTACATATTACTTATAAAAATTGGTAACACATTAACTCTTAACCCCGGCGTTAGATTGTTACCCTGCCCTAACCCTCGTAAATAAAACTGTATTCCAGTGCAAGTGTCATAAAAGTTCAAGTGATGTTTGTGTACAACATTATTACTGGAATACGATTTTACTGCGAGAGTAAAGGCAGGGTAACAATGTCACGCTGGGGTTAAGACTTAAGAGTTAACCTAGTTATAGAATCCATCACCAGTAGGGTAATGGAAGGGATTGAGCTGCAATGTCAACATTCTCACATGTTTTTTTTCTTTTAATATGAATGAAGTTGGTCAGCTTCTACAGCAAGCTTTTCACGTGCACAATTATGCTGCTGATATCGCTCCCCACAGAAGTACAAATGTAGCTTGAACGTTAGTAAAAGTATCAAGTCTAAATCATTATATTAATAATACTTCTTAAACTATAAAACAAAATTATATGTAATAAATTTAGTGGTATAATAGAATGATAAACATGGACCTAATCTAATAATATTCTTTTTATTCTGATAAATGTATATGGGATCTAACTTGTAGCTCTACATTTCTCAAAGTAGAAATATATAATATGTATGGATTAAGATATTAAAATTTAAATGTTCAACTATTGTATTATTATTATTATTATTTAATTCATTATTATTATTTTATTATTTTTTTTTAAATTTTTTTTTTTTATTATTAAAGGTCATTATCTTGAAACTATGCGCATAGAAGACGACAGTTGCTGCCCAAACTACCCCTACTGGCGCAACATTTTATAATTGTTTGAGTTCAGTTAATTGGGATTATTATTGTTTTTTTCATTCTTGACGTTTGTTATTTTCTTGTTCCTTATTATTTAATTTAATCATTTATGGAGTTCCTGTAAGTTTTTATGTATTGTTATTGTAATAACTCACACTTATCGCAGATATTTCATGTATTTTAGTATTTATTTAACCACAGGACAAGCCTTTTCAAAAGGCTTTGGGGAAAGAAGCTTATTCCATTTTGTACATGATGTTATCAATAAATTGAAAAAAAAAATGAAAAAAAAAATTATTATATTATTATTATTTTTATTTTATTATTATTATTATTATTAATATATGGTTTTTAAGCATAAGCCCGCTTTAAGGCATGGTTTATTGATTGATAGCAGTTGTCGAAAAAGTTTGCTTAATTAAAAAAGTTTAAATTGGTAGAGCTATGGCACGTTAAGCCGGGGTTTTCGGGGTTCGAACCCCAGTCGGGCAAACTTTTTCGACAACTGCTATCAATCAATAATTATTATTATTATTATTATTTTATTTGGATGTATTTCATACAACTCGGTCAAACCGGGAGCTAACGTGTTGTACGGACTTACGTCAAGTACTTCCATGAGTATCTATTTACATACCTACATTATTACTTTGTCTTAACTCTAACTAAAATAAGACATTTATAATATAGTTTGTAGATGATGTTTTCTTTCTGCTGTGTACGGTCGTGGCCGTTTCTCGTCGCCATCCTAGCATTTGCTCTTCGGACTATGGGAACACCACGAAAACCATGTCATGATGGAAGTTTGTCTCGGAAAATCTCGAAGTATCATTCTTAGTTTAAATTTAAACGAACTATTCTACAACGTGTTGAGTATTATTTGGCCTTTTGAGTCTCGATGTTAACATTGGTGGAAGATCTAGTTGTTTAAATGCTTTCATGTAGCTTTTTCGTATGATGCCGTTAGCCGATATCACGTATGGGATTGTATTTACCTTTTTCTGTTTCCCATCTTCTTGACCCTAAATTGCAAGTTCACTATACTTGTCAATTTTTTTTCTTCCATGTAGTCTCGACGTTATGGCACATTGGGACAGCAACGTCAAAAAGGGCCCGTTTCTTGTTTCTTCTTGTCAATTATAATTATATCCGGTCTGTTGTGATGTATATTTGGTATGTTATAACTGTGGCGGTCGTAATATAATTTGAAATCTTTGCTATCTAGTACTTTCTCCGGGTTTTGTATTTGTAGTAAGGTGTGTGTGTATCAATAAAGGTTTTGTACTTGATTGCTAGTTTTTGGTGAATAATTTAGCTACTTGGTTATGTCTGTAGAAGTAATCCGTTTGACATAGTGACTGGCACCCGATATGATGTGTTCGATTGTTTCACCCCTTACACTACATTTTCTACTTGATCGTTTACTGTCGTATCTGTATAATGTATTTTTTTTAATTTTTCGTTGCAATCACTCTGTCTTGAATACCAGCATAAAACCTTTCTGTTTCTCCAAATAGTTTTCCCCGTTGTTTAACCATTTATTTTATGCTTTAATATCTACGTGACCTTTATTTGTTCATCATAATGTCTCTTGTGTAGGGTCTTTCTGAGAGACTTACTCTTTTGAAGCGTCAGTTAGAGTTTCCTTGTAATTGACATTTTCGTTTGCTAGATTGAGTGAGTTAATGATTTGTCAACTAGCACCACAGCCCTATGCAGTGTTGATGGTTTTCTCTTTGTAAAAAATATTTTCTTAAATGTCTAGTGGGTTTTTAATATAAGTTGTTCAGATCAATTAGGCCTCGTCCCCTTTTTTCTCTTGGAATGTCAAACTCTCTATTGCTGATTTAGGATGATGCATTCTGTGTTTAGTAAATGTAGTAAAAGTTTATTTCCAGCGCGTGGATGTCTGTCTGTGTCCATTTAATGATTCCGAATGAATATGTCAGTACTGGTATAGCATATGTATTTATTGCTGTGATCTTGCTTTTACCGTTTAGTTGCGTCTTGAGGATAGATTTTAGTCGCTTCTTGTATGTATCTATCAATTTTTCTTAAATTTCTTTATGTTCAATTCTGGCAGCTTGTGAGAATCCTAATATTTGTATACTTCGTTTTTCATCCATTACTCCAATCCTATTTCCTCATCTAGCTGGAACTCTTCTGCCTGCGTAACCTACCCTTTTCGATATGTAGCGTCTTACACTTGTCTACTCCAAAACTCCATGCAGATATCTTGACTAAATTCAAATGAATATTGATTAAACTGTTTAGTTGAACAAAATTTGATGCATATAACTTTAGATCATCCATGAAGAATAGGGGAGAAATTGTGTGACTACCATATTATTGTCCTTAATTTTAAATCCGTATGTTGATTCGTTAAGCATTATGCGACAGTGGGTTTAAATGACAGACAAAACCCTAATGCGCTAAATGAGTCACCTTGGAAATGCCACTTTAATTTGGATTGGATCTGTAGTTTTTCTGCTGGTTTTTTCATATTTAGTTTTAGTGTTGTTCTCCATGTCTTCATTACTGTCTTCAAAAAGTTTACAATTACTGGGTTGATTTTATATATTTGTAAAATCTGAATAAGCCATGTGTGTGGTGTTGAGTCATAAGCTTTCTTGTAGTCAATGTAGTTTACGTGAATATTCCTTTTCTTATTGTGTGCCTGGTTCATTACAGTAGAGTCGATAATGAGTTGTTCTTTACATCCCTGCAAGTTCTTACAGCATCCTTTTTGTTCCTCGGCCATGATATTGTATTCTTCGCAATGCTTATATACTTTATTTGTTATGCATGAAGTCAATATTTTATATATAGTTGGTAGACATGTAATTGGCCGATATTTACTTGGGTTCTTCGTGTCATTATCTTTCGGTTTGAGAAAGGTTACTCCTTCAGTAAAGAATTCGGGTATTTCTTTAACTCCATTTATAAACTCGTTGAGACATTTTCTAATTTGATTGTGAGTAGTATTGAATTTCTTATACCAAAAATTTTGAATATTATCATTACCTGGTGCTTTCCAGCTATGTGTAGCACTGATTGTCTACTTTAATTCATCAACAGTTATACCTTCGAATCTCATCTCATTAACATCGCTCATCCTAGCTCTTTCGTCTTGAATCCATTGTGCATCCTGGTTGTGTGCTACCGGGTTACCCCATATTCCTGCCCAAAACTCTTCTATCTCCGTCTTAGTTGGTGCTCCATTTCCTGTTATTTCTTCGGTACTAGATAGTTTTTGGTAAAACTGTTTTTCCTTTTCTTTGAACATTCGGTTTTGTTCTTTTCTAATGCTACATTCTCTATATCTTTTTAATCTCTTAGCAAGAGCACTTACTTTTTGTTTAAGTGTATCCAAATATTCGTGAATGAATTTGTTCAGTGTTTCATGACAAGACAAGACAAGATATTAACATATCTTTGTGGACGTCACAGAGCATTGCCAAACCAATCGAAGAAATGCCAACTCAATTGCTAATTACTGATTATTGAAAATCGATAAATAAGTTGAGGAATACACTACGATCTAGAAGACTGATTCTTTATCAACGTCAACGTTCACGTGAAATATAATAACATAGCTATTAATAGTTGGATGAGCGAAGCGAACTCTTCAATTTCACTGACACCCCCCCCCTGCAAAAAAAAAATTAGCTCGGGTGTTTTTTTTGTTTGTATTTTTGTCTGTTTGTTTGCGCTCTACCGGGCAAACGGCATATGCAATCTTGATGAAAATTTGATGGGACCTTTGTAATCTCTAAACGTAGACTTGTCATGTTTCAAATGATTATCGTACTTTCTCGATTTTTTTCGATTTTTAAAGAGATATTTTCGTAATATTTGGCAAACGGCTAATCCGATCTGATGAAACTTTATGGGAACGTTTAAAATTATTGAAATTATATTTGTTATTATTTGAGAGAATTTTGAAGAAATATTTATTATAAAAATCGTACTTTTACGTTTTTTCCCCGGTTTTTAATACGATTTTTTCGTGACAT
Organism: Sweltsa coloradensis; assembly: GCA_024449915.1. Taxonomy (NCBI): domain Eukaryota; kingdom Metazoa; phylum Arthropoda; class Insecta; order Plecoptera; family Chloroperlidae; genus Sweltsa; species Sweltsa coloradensis. The sequence goes on along the minus strand of JAMZAV010005426.1, from coordinate 25,399 downwards.
TTGGGTCGATTCTGACCGAACGGGTGGAGCAAACGTTCAAATTTAACATTAACATGAAGATTATGGTGATGTAGTGCCATTTTGAAGAAAAATTTGAAAAAGATGGTGAAAATTAATAGAAATAAAGGTTTTAATACAAGACTTTATCAGGTGTGTAATTGACAAGTAATATCAAATAACTATAGAAAAAGTAATGCGATCCCACTTAAAAACGTAATCATTGGACAGAAATATTAAAAAAAGCTCATTCATCAACAGGGGCGTAGGAACGGGGGGGATGGCGGGGAAACTCCCCCCCACTGGGGGGGGGGGGGGGTCAAGCCAGGTATAGCTTGTTGGGTGATTTTTTTAGATTTTTACTACAGTCGGGCTTGCAAACAAAAAGGAAGATTTTTGTTAACATTTTTTTAGAAAGATTTAGTAAGAATTTTAGACTAATAATCATTATATTTTGTGTGCAGTGTTTTCACTCCCAAGCAGACTGTGACCGATTTCAGTCAGGTAATCAATCTTCAATGCAATATTAGCTTCAAAATATAACCCTTGTTTATAATTAAAAGTCGCCTGAAAACGTGTTTTAGGCCACCTATCAAGAGCACCTTTTTAAAAAAATCTCGCCTACGGCGAAATAGCCTCCGGGGGCTGAGGCTTCGCCCCAGACCCCGGTTGGCCCGCCCAACCTCGTACTCAACTTAAGTGTGACCCCCCCCCCCCCACCACTAAACAAGTAGTTCCTACGCCCCTGTTCATCAACGCGACTGGAAAAAGCGGTCTCGAAGCGGCATAGTTTACCATGAATAAGAACAGAAACCTGAGCGCTTAAACTCGTCTTCGCACTAGCCTCAGACTCTTCTTAATTTCTAAATTTCATTTATCGGAAAACTCCCGTATGTAGCACTAAACCGGCAATTGGGAGACCGGGGTTCGTTTCCCCGCTGTGATAGGTATTTTTTAAATTCTGGATTGATTTTCATATACTCCTCTTATTGTTACAATTCACCATTGTAGTGTTGACTCGAGCGCTAAGCGCTTGACTCTGATTCGGGAGGTCCTGATTTTGAATTCTGTTGTGACCGGCAATTCTGATTTAATGTTTTTTCCGAGGTTTAACTCGGTCATTAATGCGAATGCAAGGATTGAATCCTCTAAAACAGCCCTCGGACATCCCTTCACAAATGTCTTATCCGCAACATACCTAGTTCACCTGAAGAGGGGCATATTGCACACTATAACAGGTTTGATACCAACGAAAAAACAATTCCCTCGAAATTTGTAACTCAGTTGTGAAGAAAATATAAACGCAAACCCTGTAATTGTAACATAACTTGATGAATTCATATCCACTGGAAAACATCAGTTTTTAAATTCGATTTTGCGTAAATCATGTTTGATAATAATTCATAGCTAATTTAAATAAGACGTGTATAACTTTAATTTCGGATGTCACGGGTTCGAAAACCAAAACGGCAACTCCAACTGAAAGTGTTTTCCGACAATTTCTTCTGTTGGATTCGTGTGACCTCGGACATTCCATTTCTCATGAATATTGTAGAATTACGTTTAGGGCAACGATTGGTGAATATAAACTCGCCGCCCCGCACCTTTTCGCGGCTGGCCGGCAGTCTTGCAGTCGTTCGCCTCGCTTTAGTGAAGACAGACCACGTTTCACTCCTGCTCCTGTCTTGAAGTACCGACAATGATGCCACAAACAGTTATCATTGTCAAAAAAATCAACCATAACTCATCCATCAACGCGACTGGAAATAGCGATACCGAAGCAACCTAGTTAGTAAAATACTGTGTCTAAATGAGGTCCAGAATACAAGCTTGATTGTAAAATAAGCGATTTTTTAAATGGACATTTAACATTGTAAAACACATTATCCCTGTCTCATCCACCTCTAAAGATACATTGCTACGCTGGCTTTGATGATGATTTGTATTGCTTTACGTTTAATATTAACACATTAAGGCTAAATAAGACGATGAATGTTAAACGATGAGGATAAAGGACGAATACAAAAAACTCATGCCTTATGCGGGATTCTAACCCACGCCCTCGTAGAGCTCTACGTTTCGAACCAGGTACCTAATTTTATGTGCCACCACGGATGGCAACACTGGCTTTGAAATTTTAAAAAGAACATTACCCTACCACAAAAACAGGTTATAACTTTTTTAATGAAACAACCAGATTTATTGATTGATTCATGCAACATCTTGTTAAACAGCATATAGAAATGAAAAACACATTTTGAACTTCCTAAGATTATTTATTTATTTTACAAAATCGAACCAAATCTTAAAGCTGCTTTAGCAGCTTTTTCTTCAGGTATTCTAGGTTATATTCTTCTGTTTACATGCTAACCAACCTTCTTATTCAAAACATGATTCAAAGCATTGGCAGGTCATAGCTTTGTAGTGAAAATGAATATAAATGAAATTCCAATTACTTACTTTACATTACGTACGTAATCGCAAAATATATTCTAAAACATTTTTGTAAACTTGATTACTTTTTGTTTTTATATTGATTAAAATATATTTTTATTGTACTATGGTATGTGTTACAATTAATCCTGTCAAATAAGATCTGATATTGACGTTTAGAGGAAAAATTGCGATGTCGCTGAATTTTTGCAGAGACCATCCTTAAATGATACCAATGAACATCCTAAAACTCCCCTACAATCGGACTGGAGCTTCGGCTGCCATATTGGAAAATGGCGACCAAAAAGTGTTGGTTATCAAATATCTCCATATTGGTTGGAGATAGACAAAAATGTTTCAATGGCAAAAATATTATCCATTCAATTCCCTACAAAAAAGGTGTTTTCTATAGTTTTGGTAGGGGCAAAGGTTACGTCACAAAATCGTGGTTTTTATGTTGCTCGTTGGAGTACCAGCTAATTTCCTAATTTTCACGACCAGCATCAAACAATGCCCGGTAAATCCGTAAGAAATCGATTGAAATACAAAAGGACTTTTGTACGGGGTTCATGAAAGCTTCCATTAGTATTTTTTAAAATCAGGTCTGCAAAATCGGATTTTGCATTTACCCGGAATCTGGGTTTTTCCATTGTTGGCATTTCCTAAAAAATGCCATATTTGACCGTCCATTATTAAGCACTAAATAGCATTTGAGGAAAAATTCTTTGTACGCATATTGAAATGACTTAAATAATGATCCAATTACAACCAAAGTTTAAATCCAATATGGCTGCTAATTCCTAATATTCACAATATGAATACTGTTTTCGTGCTATTTTTACACTCTTTTTGTTACATAATTCACTTTGATGTTGAGGATATTAGGAATTAGCAGCCATATTGGATTTAAACTTTGGGTGTTATCGGATCATTATTTAAGTCATTTCAATGTGCGTAGAAAGAATTTTTCCTCCAAAGCTATTTAGTGCTTAATAATGGACAGTCAAATACGGCTTTTTTGAGGAAATGCCAACAATGGAAAAACCCAAATTCCGGGTAAATGCAAAATCCGATTTCGCAGACCTGATTTTTTAAAATACTAATGGAAGCATTCATGAACCCCCTACAAAAGTACTTTTGTATTTCAATCGATTTCTTACGCATTTACCAAGCATTGTTTGATGCTGGTCGTGAAAATTTGGAAATTAGCTGGTACTCCATTAAGCAACGTATAAACCACGATTTTGTGACGTAACCTTTGCCCCTACCAAAACTATAGAAGACACCTGTTTTGTAGGGAATTGAATGGGGAATATTTTTGCCATTGAAACATTTTGTCTATCTCCAACCAACATGGAGATATTCGATAACCAACACGTTTTGGCCGCCATTTTCCAATATGGCGGCCAAAGCTCCAGTCCGATTGTAGGGGAGTTTTAGTATGTTCATTAGTATCATTTAAGGAAGGTTTTTGCAAAAATTCAGCGACATCGCAATTTTTTCCTTCAAAAATTCTTATTTGACAGGATTAAATAGAACTTCTGACAAAGAGAAAATAATGTCTTATTTCAAAAAGGTATCAGGCTTAAAAGTAATTTATGTTATATTAGGAAATCGAGGGAATCTGTTATTTTCAAGTCTTAGCAGTACTAAATACCTACTTAATTTAGTTAGTCGAGAAACAGTCCCGTAGGTTAAATCAAATATATAATAACTTGCCATCATCAAAATTAATGTCATTTGAATTGATTGTATTAACAAAGAAGAATTTCCTCAAACTTGACATGAAATTTCTCAACTCGCCGAATTAATTACAAACAATTTGAGGAAAAACGATCTTTGATTAGGCTAAGCAATTAAGTTTGAATTTATTTCAATTGTGTTGGATGTAAAGAGACGTATATAATACTTTTATCAAGGTGGCGATTAAGTTGGAGAAACGCAACCCCGGGGTGGGGGAATCTGGGGTCAATGCCCCCAGCTCAGCCCCGAAGAGAATATTTTCTTAGCAAGTATTGGCAAATACGTGTTTACAAGTGTAGCACAAGTATAGGTGTTGTGTGTGTGAAACACTTTTACTGGAATACAGTTTTATCAACGAAGGTTAGGGCAGAGTAACAATCTTAACCCTCGGGGTAAAAGGTGACAGGATTCAGACGCCAGGCAAGCAATAAAACAAGTAACAACACATTATAAAAAAATAATAATATGGAGTTCGTAGGGGATTCAAGCTTGCATTATCGACAACTTTGCATTGTTTTCAAGAGATCATATAGACATAACGTCTGAAGTTGGTGTTACGGTATTGTCAGTGGACTCACAAAGTTTTGATTTTGACAGTTCACGATCTAGGCATTTCATGTTATTTATCACACCATTTAAGATCAGCTCTGCACTATAAACCGCATCGTCATCACCTTGTAGATAGTTTATAAAACATAAATCTGTATCACAAATAAATAATAAATAATAAATAAATGTGTATCATACACTCTAAATGTCTTCTCCGACGTTACATCTGTGGTGTACGCATCGAGTACATATTCTATGATTGTGGAACATTCTTCAAGCTTCTCATCGTGTTTTGTTATGTTGGCAAAGCCTATGGCGATATTGTAAACAACATTGGCAAAATGTTGACCTTGTTCCAGTAAGTTCTTCATTAAATTCTGCATTGTTGTCAAGACCAAGAGGTGTTTGTCATCTAGACACAAACATGAAGGAGATGAAAACTCCTTCAAACAACTATTGATGCTGGGCATTGTTACACACTCGTTTTTTAGGTACAAACGAGATTGATCAAATTTTGATATTTGTTAAAACGTACATTTCTTGTCAAGGTTAAGGATACAAAGTCAGAAGGGAAATTGATCTCGAATTATGCCGTACAGAGGTTTAATTTGTTTGTCCGCAGATTTGATTGGACAAACTCTGGATGGTCCATCTAAGTTAGGATCCAGATTCTTACAGAGCAACACAGAATCGTTTCATTTTTTTATATTATGCACAATCACCACTAATTTTTAACATACAAAAAAAAATTAATTTTTAAGAGTCCAAATTTATACTAGCCTATTGTATCTTGTACTGTGTGTATGTATGAATAACGTTTAAAAAAACGTCTTCTATCTAAATGCCTTGTCATAAAAACATATACACAACGCGTTAAAACATATAATGACGTTTCTCTGTGACGAATGCACGCAATTTTCATTTCATGACCTAATTTCAATGTTATTTTTTATCTTTAATAACTTTTTAGTTAGTTAAACAACAATATAGTGCATATCTTACAAAATCTCATATTAAAACCTTGAACGACCAACAAAGCGTCATTTTGTATTTCAGAATAATTATATTAATTATTAGGATAAAGCTGATTTAGTTTGATATCAATAACAAAATAAACTCTATCCTATTTGTGCTGCAGTTTACCAAAGCTGTGCACTTTTTGAGAATGGCGTAACATTTCAAGTATTGGAAGTTTCAAACATATACTAAACACGTGGAGGGAAGTAACATTTTGAAGTCCGAGGACGCAGTAAGGTCAATACAATATGGCCTCTACTCCACTAGTCAGATGATAAGAGACGCCAGAATGAAAGGAATTACAGAGAGTTTCAAGGTCAACATTATTATGTTTATGTACAAGATAAACGTTTCCAAAGGAAATTTTGTAATATTTGTGCAACATCGTCATTAAAACAAACTAGACGACAATTTAAAGTGAATTACAATGAAATAACATAATTCGATTCTAGAAATTGTTGCACTAATTCATGAGGACAATGCGAATATATGTACAATGCCACTTTGAACTTGATTTGAATTGCAAAGTAATACTTCAACCAGTTTCGCAACGCGTTGTTTGTGTGTGTACAAAAGTTACGTTTTCATAGGAAATGGAGTGAGAGATGTGTTATATTGATGTAAACTAACTGACATCCAATTAAAACTGAACAAACACATTGACATTCTGAGACTTGTTGCAACTGATGAGGACAATAATAAAATATGTACAATGGCATTTTGAACTTTCTTTGATGGCAATGTTTATACGACAACCAGAGTCTCCACTAGTAGAGTATATAAGATGGGATTGGTGTGTCTAGCCAATCAGATAAGATACGTCTTAATAAGGTTATTGTGAGCTAGTTTAACTTCGTACTGTTAAAAGCTTGTGGTTATTTAGAAACTTAAAACAAAGTGGTGATGGTGGTTAAACCTAAAACATGAAACATTTCGTGGCTTTAGTTCTGGTTGTGGTGTTGGTGTTTGTTGGGTCTACGCTAGGGGATGGTGAAGGCAAAGTCCCTCATGGGGAATGCTCAATTACGGTAGACGAAGGAAGACCAATGCACATGAAGATCGACGAATTGGGCTTTAATTGCATAGACCCATTAACGAATGGCTAACCGTATTTTGGACCAATCGATAACTTAGAAGACTTAAGGAATACGTTCGAGAGCTACTGCGAGATACAACCGCAGATGCGGGAGTGCCTGGCTGGTGTAGCTAGGCAGTCACAACTATGTCAGGACCAGACTCGTCATCAACTCTTCCAAATATAGTGAGGCATTAGCAACTATGTTAATGTTATATACAGACTCCAGTTGATTCCGAGTTTAATCCATTTACGGATTGCACGCAGACATTAGTGAGCAGACTTCAAATGCAAACGTACTTCGATATTTCCGATTTTTCTAGACCTTATATCTTCTACAGGAACGTAGTTCAAGCCGATGAATGCGTAAGTTCCAAGTTGGACGGAGAACAACACCAAAAGATTGTTGTAAATTCCTTTTTAAATGCAATTACTGAAACATTGAAATGTTTCCATCCACATGACGATTCTGTGTTGCTCTGTAAGAATCTTGATCCTCAACATGATGGATCATCCAGAGTTTGTCCAATAAAATCTGTGAATGAACAATTTTTGCCTTTGTACGATTCGATTCGAGATCGATTATCCTATTGCTATTTACCGTTAACCATTATGCTAAATGAAACTCTATTTAAGGACGACTTTGGAAGTATTGAAGAATCTCGCAAGTACTACAAAAACGAGTGTCAAAAATGGCCCAGTATCAAGAGTTGCTTGAAGGAGTTAACTTCTATCTCATCGTCGTGTCTAGATGTCAAACACCACTTGATGTTGTCAACAATTAAGGACTTTATGACAAACATATTCGAACACGTGTGTCTTGAACAAGGTCATCATTTCGCCAACGTTGTTTTTAATATCGCCAGACACGAAGTCGCCGATAATTCAGAGCCCAACGTCAATTTTAGAAGATTCCCCAGCGTCAAAATCGCAGTACGTAAAGCGTTTGCTACAGATGTAACATCTCAGAAGACTCTGGAGTTGTATCGAGATATAAAGGTGTTCAAAGGACGTCTTGTTAACTATCTACAAGGTGATAACGATGCGGTTTCCAGTGCAGAGCTGGTGTTAACTGGTGTGATAGACAATATGAAGTGCCTAGATCGTGAACTATCAACGTCAGTGCCTTGTGCGTCCATTGCTGGTTCTGCTTAACTGATGTTTGGCCAACCTTGATGCTGTTTTAGTTGTTGTATTCATGAATATAAAATAAAACACCACTCTCTGAAGATATGTTTGTATAGTTTTTTTAAAAACGAAGCTGTGTTGTATAAAACGGCTTGATAAAACCCTTTAAACCCTAATCTTTTAAAACCCCTTTTTTAATAATATTTTTTCCCTTTTTTTCCTACCAGTGGCAAGACTTCTTTTACTATTTAAACTTTTAAACACTTAACCCGGGCTTAATTGTTACCCTGTAAAAACCCCTTAAAGGAAAAAAAGCAAATTCCGTCCCATGTGTAGCACTATAAAAGGGATGTGTTGTAGTACCTGTTTTACTGAAAAAACATTTTTAAACCCCCGAGGGCCACATACAATTTGGGCGCTGGCCAAAACTTAGCTCGACGGGGACTTTGGGTTCAATCTAAGACATTTTTTTTTTCTAATCGTCCATCATGGGCATAAATCACCACTCATCGTCTCTAATACCTTTTAGTGCTTTAAATAAGACGTTAAGAAAACGACTATCATAAATAAACCCAAAGGGTTAGGGGGGGTTTTAAAAATAAACACCGAATTTAAAGGAGTCCGCATAGATCCCAAAAGTCGCCTTATCAACTTTCTGAAAATTTTTTAGGAAGTGAAAAAAACTGGTCTTGTTTCCCCTTGCTGGGGGCCCAAACTGTAAAAATTTTTCAATAATATCAAATTATCTCAAAAAAATTTTAATACCCCCAAAAATCAAATTTTTTATTAATTTATTTTTTTATATTAATATTGTCTTGCCCTCTATATTTCTAGGTGCACAGACTTCAAACCGCCAAAAACCTGAATCAAAAAAATTTTCGTAGCGGATTGGCTGTTCTTGAAAAAGGTGGTTGGCTGTGATTGGCTTTTTGTGGATATGACCTTTTTTAAAAAGTGAAATGGTGAAATGAATAAGGCAAGGTTTAAAAAAACAAAAATTTGAAAATTTTTTACGCGGGAAATATAGACTTTTTTTGTTAAAATTTTTTATTTGAGATACATGCGTCCTCAAAAAGACAAAAAAAATGGTGAAAATAGGGTTCTTTTTGAGAAAAAAGTGGATAAGGGGGTTTTTGCTTTCCTGCGATTAATTGTTTAATTGTTTGGGGCGGGTCCTTTGACACGTACTTTTACTTTGGGGTCAAACCAGCAAGGGTAGAAAAAAGGGCCAAGCGGGGGGGGGGGGGGTCACGCCCGGGGTCGTAATTTTCTTCGCCATGGGTTTCGCTTTTACCCTAGTCGTTCCCGGGGGGGGGGGGGGGGAAACGTTTGGCCAAAGGTCCCCTTTTAATTGGGGGAGAAATTTTACTCCCCACTACTGATTTTTTGCTAGGGGGGATTTTTTTCTTTTGAATCCCTTTTTTCGATTAGTGGACCCAAAATTGCCCTAGGAAAATTCTACCTGGGCACGGGCCGGGGGAAAAACAATTTATTTGCCTTGAATTTCTTTACACATGGGGTTTTAAAACTAAAACCCTTTAAACCACTCATTTCCTTTTATGATTCTTTTTCCCCTGGGGGAACATCAGTATTTAAAACACTATTTTTGGTAAATCATGCAACTGTTAAAACAAAACAAACAAAATAATTTATAATGCTGTTTTTTTTTGGGTTTTTGGGTTTTACATGGCATCAAAACTTTTGTGATTTTTACTTCTCTTTTGCATTTTCGTTTTTTTTTCCTTTTTATCAAATAAAATAAAAGGGTCCACAAAAATTAAAAAAATGTGTTTCTACCCCTTCACATCCCCTTTCAAACATCAACAACATATTCATTTTAAAATTTTTTTTTTTAAGGTTTTCCCACAGGGGGGCCCCCACTTTTTAAAATTTAAACGTTATTTATATATTTATATAAGGCTTGGCTGTCATACAGGTTACAGATTTTGGGTTAAACCCTAACTTATGGGACCCTATCAGTTGAATTCCTGTTAACTACCCTACTAAAACAGATTTTTACCCGCAAATTTTCTTGGTTTTTTTTTTATTCGTGTAACTGAAAAAATAGGTTTAAAATAAAAATGACTGCAAAATATTAATTTTTATAAGTGTTGTCCCCCTTTGTAACTCATTTGTGTAAATCAATTGTTAGACTTTTAAAAAAATGAATAAAGGAAAATTTCGTTAACGAAGGGTAACATTTTTTTCTAAACTAAATTGACGATCTGACGAAAAGTTGGGAAACTATGTTTCAAAACCGTTGAAATTAACTGAGAGCCAAATTAAAAATGAATAAAAAAATTAAGTTTTTTAGAATTGTTTTCTTTCCTAATGAATACAATGATAAAATATTAACAATGCCAAATTTGAAATTTTCCCTTTGTCGCAAAAGTTTACGTCAACATGAGTCGCAACCCCGTTGGAAAATAAAGGGGTTTGTAAGGGTTTTTGGGATTTTATATAAGAATAAAAATACCTCTTTGGAAGGTTGAGTTAAATAGTTTAACTTTGTATTGTCAAAGTTATGTAAAATTTAAAAACTTGTAACCCAAATGGTGGGTTGAAATAAAAAATAAAACAGAACCCTTTCGTTTTTTTGGTTTTGAAAATAGTTGTTTTTCTTGGTGTTTTTCTGGGGTTTACGTTAGGGGTTTGGGGAAGGCGGGAAATCCCTCATTTTTGGTATCCCAGCTAGGAGATTGGGGGTTGACACCAATGCACATAAGGGTAGACAAATTGGGCAAAAATTTCATAGACCAAAAAACGAATGACTTACCGGGTTTTGGAACCTCACAGAAATTTTAAAAATTGGACGAAGAGCTTTTTGCGGGGGCAGCCGCAGATCCTTGGGGTTCTGGCTTTATGGGTTTTTTTTGGAATCACAGTCTTTTTAGGGGCAAAACTCCCTCCCTCAACTCTTCCAAATGTATGGGGACCCCGTTCGAAAACCCTACTAGATTCAGCGTGTTCCAAGACGGGGAGCCCCTACAAATTTGTTAAAGTTTTTAAGGCTTTCCCGTTATCTCGATTTTTAAACCTCTTTCGGATTGCGCGCAGACTCGGAGGGGAAACTCTATTCAAGGAGCCTCCCCAAAATTTCCCGATTTCTCTAAAACCTTAAAATCTTCTACGAAACGTAGTTTTTAAGCCAAAGAATGCTTCGTTTTCCTTTACGGGCCGGGAAAAAAACAAAAGAAAGTTTTTGTAGAGTCCCCCTTTTGGGGTGCTGGCCGGAGTTGAAAGGGTTTTTCCCTCCAAAAACGATTTTTATGTTTGCCTGTAAAATCTTGATCCTAAACAGGATTTATCTTCCCAAAAATTTGTCCAAACCAAAACTTTGGGGCGAACAAAATTTATCCTTTTTTTCAATTTGATTCGAGATCTCTTTCCCCATTGTAAAATTTCCGTTAAAAATTGTGGGAAACGTAAAATATCTTTTCAAAACGAGTTTGAAAGTCTTGTTTTAATCCCCAAGTACTTTTTAAAAAAAGGGGTCAAAGTTGCCCAATTCAAAGAGTTGCTTGAAGGATTTTTTTTCTATCTCTCGTCGTGTCTAGCGTCAAACACCACTTGATGTTGTTTAACGATTAAAAACTTTATGACAAACATATTTTGAACACGTGTTTCTTGACAAGGGCAAAATTTCGCCCCCCGTTTTTTTTCAATATCGCCCGAAAATGAAGTTTGCTTATAATTCAAAAAACCAAAAGTCAAAATTTTGACGATTCCCCCCGCGTCGAAATCGCAGTTGAGAAGGCGTTTTCTAAAAAATTTAAAATCTCAGAAAACTTGGAGTTGTATCGAGATATGAAGGGTTTCAAAAAAAGTTTTTGTTAAAAAATCTCCCAAATTGGTAAAGCGCGGTTTTCCCGTGCAGAGCTGGTGTTAAAGGGTGTGATTACAAAATGAAAATGCCTAATCGTGAACCAAAAAAATCCCGTTCCTTGGGGCGGCCATTTCTGGTTTGGGTTTTAAATGATGTTTTCCAACCCTGCTGTTTTTTGTTTTTTTTGGGCATATTAGGGTACACGAATAGGCAATAAAAAACTGTCTGAAATATGTTTTTATATCTCTTCAAAAAGATGCTGTTTTGTAAATACTCCTTAACCCCAAAACCCCTTCTTAAAAAAATCCTTTTCATATTACTTTTTAAAAATTGGCTATATTACCCGCCCTGGCAAAATTACTGTAAAATATTTAAACACTTAACCCCATAACCATGAACCCCCGGGGTTAGATTGGGTTTCCCTGCCCTTACCCCCCGTAAATAAAACTGTATTTCAGTGAAATGTCATAAAAGTTCAAGTGATGTTTGTGTAAAACATTATTACTGGAATACGATTTTACTGCGGGTAAAGGCAGGGTAACAAGCACGCGGGGGTTAAGATTTAGAGTTAAACCTATTTGAATCCTCACCAGAGGGTAATGAAGGGATTGAGCTAAATGTAAACATTCTCACTGTTTTTTTTTTTTTTAAATATGATACAGTGTAAAAATTGGTCACTTCTACAGAAAACTTTTCCTGCACAAATTTTGCTGCTGATATCCTCCCCCCAGAAAATCAATTAGCTTAAGTTTGGGAAAAGTATCAAATCTTTAAACATTATATTAATAAAACTTCTTAAACTTAAAAAAATTTTGGAAAAAAATTTATGGTTAATAGAATGTAACATAGACCTAATCTTATAATATTCTTTTTTTCTGTAAATTTTGTGGGGTTACTTGTAGCATACATTTCAAAGTATGAAATATGTATGTATTATTTAAGTACCATGGATTAAATTATATTAAAATTTTTAAACTATTGTTATTATTATTATTATTTTATTATTTTATTATTATTATTATTATTATTATTATTTTATTATTATTTTATTATTTATTATTATTATTATCTTATTTATTATCATCATTATTTTATTTCTAAATTTTTCTCAGGTGAAACCCCCAATAAGGCTTTCGTAAATTTGAAAAAAAAAAGATTTTCCATTTCCATGCCGTAAACGGGGTAGAATACTAAATTATGTTATTTTCCCACAATTTTTAATGCTTCATCAACGCGGGGAAAAAATTTTCTGGTTGTTCGTGTGGGACTCAATTGCAACTGTTTACAGCCATCCGTATTTGGGGTTGGAGATTGATAGAAACTTTAGTTGGAATATACAAGCTGAGAAAATATGTAAACGCTTAAGGTCATGCGCTTACCAATTATATGCAGTTAAAAGTATTTTACCATTTAAATATGTAAATATGGTTTATATAGCCCTTGCAGAGTCGGTTATTTCTTACGGTCTGTTAATTTGGGGAAATGCTTCGTTCTCACAGCTAAATAGCATAATCTCTATTCAAAATAAAATAATGAAGATGATTACTTTTGAAAATAATTTAAGCACTTTAGAATGTAACTACAAAACGTTTTACTTACAGAAATTATTCACTATAAATTAGTTTTGAAACATTTTTTCGTTAATACTCACAAAAATTTCATAAATCACACTACCTCTACTCGCTCCAAATCTTCGGAAGTATACCGGTTGCTACGGGTTGCAAATAAGTATGGTAAAAGAACACTTAGGTACAGTATACCTTTCTATTTTAATAGTATTCCAAAGAACATCAGAGATTTAGAGACAATTTATGAAATCAACAGAGAACTAAAGGCATTTTTATTACGAAATGTGTGAAGTTAGGGTTGTTGTGTATTTGTACTTGTGTATTTGTTACATAAGTGTTTCATAATTTAATGTAAATGAATTAGCACTCTTATATTTCACTGTCCTATATCTGTTCTATTCACTATTATTCACTGTATTATCTGCAAACTGTTGCTTCACAAAAATGTTTTTTGGCTAGTATAAGTATTTAAAAATTAGCACATTAATTAGTTGTTTAAATCAAGTTTTAAATTTTAAAAAAAAATTAAATTTTAATCTACTATTTTAATTTTTTATAATAGTGTTATATATTTTTTTTTTATCTTTTTACACGCTGAGTCATTCACTGCTTACTGTTACTTACTGTTACTTCACTAATTATTGTATTGCTATCTAGAATTTTGAATTATCGAATTATTTAAAAATCATTATTTCACATGTATGATTTTTTTAATGTAACATATTCCTCAGCTAATTACAGCGAGCCTGACACTCTAATTTTTATTAGTTTATTACGTTAATAATGAAGAATGACAAGACGTGACAAGGTTCTAATATGTCTTTGCTGACGTCACTGAACATTGCCAACCCAATCGAAGAAATGCAAACTTAATTGCTAATTACTGATGGATATTGAAAATCGATTATAAGTTGAGGAGTACACGTACCGTTTCTAGGAGACTGATTCTTTATCAATGTCAACGTTCACGTGAAATATAATACATATATAATAATATAATAATAATAACGTATATATTAAATACAATACTAATTCCATTTCATAATCATTATATCATATCAAATGCTAGTGTTTTATATTATTATTCATCCTAAATAACATCGTATTGTATCATATCAAACCAATTACTCATTTCATTTTTTCATTTCAATACTCAATTAATCTATTCAAACAACTTCAATTCTCAATACTAGTATAAACCATACTAGTAATATACATATAACTTGATTCACATGAAATATGCATTCTATTTTATTATTCATTTTTTACCATGTTTTAGCCTTAGGAACTATTCACTCTCTCTTCACGAAGAGGTGTATACTTGTACCATGTATTAGTCTTAAGTGAATAAAGATCTACTCTACTCTACTCTACTCATAGCTATTAATAGTTGGATGAGCGAAGCGAACTCTTCAATTTCACTGACACCCCCCCCCTGCAAAAAAAAAATTAGCTCGGGTGTTTTTTTTGTTTGTATTTTTGTCTGTTTGTTTGCGCTCTACCGGGCAAACGGCATATGCAATCTTGATGAAAATTTGATGGGACCTTTGTAATCTCTAAACGTAGACTTGTCATGTTTCAAATGATTATCGTACTTTCTCGATTTTTTTCGATTTTTAAAGAGATATTTTCGTAATATTTGGCAAACGGCTAATCCGATCTTGATGAAACTTTATGGGAACGTTTAAAATTATTGAAATTATATTTGTTATTTCTCGATTTGGTTAGTCGGGAACACTCCCGTGGGTGTAATTGTTTTTTTTTTTTGAGATCCGTGGTTCGATTCCCGGTTGGGGCGGACTTTTTTAATTTCTGAATTGTAGTAAAAAAAAAAAAAAATATTATATTTGTTATGATTTGAGAGAATTTTGAAGAAATATTTATTATAAAATCGTACTTTTACGTTTTTCCCCCCGGTTTTTAATACGATTTTTTCGTGACATTTGGGTCGATTCTGACCAAACGGGTGGAGCAACAACGTTCATATTTAACATTAACATGAAGATTATGGTGATGTAGTGCCATTTTGAAGAAAAATTTGAAAAAGATGGTGAAAATTAATAGAAATAAAGGTTTTAATACAAGACTTTATCAGGTGTGTAATTGACAAGTAATATCAAATAACTATAGAAAAAGTAATGCGATCCCACTTAAAAACGTAATCATTGGACAGAAATATTAAAAAAAGCTCATTCATCAACAGGGGCGTAGGAACGGGGGGGATGGCGGGGAAACTCCCCCCACTTGTTGGCTTGACCCCCCCCCCCACTGGGACCCCCCCAGTGCCAGGTATAGCTTGTTAGATGATTTTTAAGATTTTTACTACAGTCGGGCTTGCAAACAAAAAGGAAGATTTTTGTTAACATTTTTTAGAAAGATTTAGTAAGAGACGTGATTTGCGAGACTAGCCATCTGATTTTAGACTAATATTCATTATATTTTGTGTGCAGTGTTTTCACTCCCAAGCAGACTGTTGACCGATTTCAGTCAGGTAATCAATCTTCAATGCAATATTAGCTTCAAAATATAACCCTTGTTTATAATTAAAAGTCGCCTGAAAACTCCGGCGGCTGGGGCTTCTCCCCAGACCCCGGTTGGCCCGCCCAACCTCGTACTCAACTTAAGTGTAACCCCCAAACAAGTAGTTCCTACGCCCCTGTTCATCAACGCGACTGGAAAAAACGTTCGCGAAGCGGCCTTGTTTACCATAAATAAGAACAGAAACCTGAACGCTTAAACTCGTCTTCGTACTAGCCTCAGACTCTTCTTATTTCTAAATTTCATTTATCGAAAACTCCGTATGTAGCACTAAACCGGCAATTGGGAGACCGGGGTTCGTTTCTCCGCTGTGATGGATTTTTTTAAATTCTGGATTGATTTTCATATACTCCTCTTATTGTTACAATTCACCATTGTAGTGTTGACTCGAGCGCTAAGCGCTTGACTCTGATTCGGGAGGTCCTGATTTTGAATTCTGTTGTGACCGGCAATTCTGATTTAATGTTTTTTCCGAGGTTTAACTCGGTCATTACTGCGAATGCAATTGATTGAATCCTCTAAAACAGCCCTCGGACATCCCTTCACTAATGTCCTATCCGCAACATACTTAGTTCACCTGAAGAGGGGCATACTGCACCCTATAACAGGTTTAGTAACGAAAGGGAAAAAATTGCCTCGATATTTGTAACTCGGGTGTGTAAAAAATATAAACGTCAACCCTGTTCGCGTAACATAGCGAGATAAATTCATATCCACTGGAAAAAGTCAGTTTTTAAATTCGATTTTGCGTAAATCATGTTTGATAATTATTCATACTTAATTTAAATAAGACGTGTATAACCTTAAATTCGGTAACGGGTTCGAAAACCAAAACCGGTAATTCCGTCTGAAATTTTTCCGACAATTTCTTCTGTTGGATTCGTGTGCCCTCGGACATTCCATTTCTCATGAATATTGAAGAATCACGTTTAGAGCAACGATTGGTGAATATAAACTCGCCGCCCCGCACCTTTTCGCGGCTGGCCGGCAGTCTTGCAGTCGTTCGCCTCGCTTTAGTGAAGCACACGCCCACGTTTCACTCCTGCTCCTGTCTTGAAGTACCGACAATGACGCCACAAACAGTTATCATTGGAAAAACATCACCATAAAACTCATCCATCAACGCGACTGGAAAAGGCGTTACCGAAGCTGCCTAGTTAGTAAACTTCTGGTGTCTAAATGAGGTCCAGATATCAAGCTTGATTGTATAATAAGCGATTTTTTAAATGGACATTTAACATTGTAAAATACATTATCCTTATCTCATCCAACCCTCTAAAGATACATTGCTAAGCTGGCTTTGATGATGATTTGTATTGCTTTACGTATCATAATATTACGAAATTAAGGCTATTTAAGACGATGAATGTTAAACGATGAGGATAAAGGACGAATACAAAAAACTCATGCCTTATGCGGGATTCTAACCCACGTCCTCGTAGAGCTATACGCTTCGAACTGATTACACTTAGATCCAGAAATCACAAAAAACTACTATTTGCAGAATCAAAGCAACGAAACGTTTAATTTTTTTTATATTTAACCACAATCACAACTAACTTTAATCTACAAATAAAACATTAAGTTTTTGATTCTAAATTTATACTAGTTTACTTTATCCTTTTTAAAACGTCTTCTATCTAAATGCCTTCCAACAAAAACTCTTCTTATATACACAACGCGTTACAACACATATTGACGTTTCACTGTGCAAATCAAAGCAATTTTCATTTCATGATCTAACTACTTATCTTGTTATTATTTATTAGTAAGTAAAATGACAATATTGTGCATATCTTACAAATTCTCACATTAAAAATTAAACCATCAACGAAGTGCCATTTTGTATTTCAGAATAATGATAATAATTGTTATGATAAAGCTCATTTAGTTTGAAATTAATAACAAAATAGATTGAAGCAAAATACGTATGAACAAAATAAACTCTATCCTATTTTGTGCTGCAGTTAACAAAAGTTGTTCACTTGATGAGAATAGCGTAACATTTCAAGTATTGGAAGTTTCAAACATATACTAAACACGTGGAGGGAAGTAACATTTTGAAGTCCGAGGACGCAGTGAGGTCAATCCAAGATGGCCGCCACTCCACTAGGCCGATGATAACGGACGCCAGAATAAATGGAATCACAGACAGGTCAAGGTCAACACTATTATGCTTTACATGTTATTGACGATCTTGTGTGTTATTTCAAAGGAAATTTTGTAAGATTTGTACAAAAAAGTCATTAAAACTAACTAGACGATAAATTTAAACAGAATTACAAAGAATAACCTAATAAGATTCTAGGAATTATTGCAACAAATAAGGACAATGCGAAAAAATGTTCCATGCCATTTTGAACTTGAATAATGATTTGCACAGTAATACGTCAACGAGTTTTGAAACGAGTTAATGTATAATATATTTATAACAAAAGTTACGTTTTCATATGAAATGGAGTGAAAGATGTGCAATATTGTTGTAAAACTAACTGACAGCCAATTAAAACTGAATAAAACCATTGACATTCTGAGAATTGTAGCAACTTATGAAGTTATTGATAAAATATGTACAATGCCATTTTGAAATTGCTTCGATTCAGAAAGTAATACCTCAACATCGAGTAGTATATAAACGATAAGATTGTGTTCCTTGGCATTCAGATAGAAGACGACTTAGTGAGGTTATAGTGGCTAGTATAACTTCGTACTCTTGAAAGTTTGTGGTTATTTTGAAGCTTGAAAAAAAGTGGTGAAAGTGGTTAAACCTAAAACATGAAACATTTCGGGGCTTTGTTCTAGTTGTGGTGTTGGTGTTTGTTGGGTCTACGCTAGGGGATGGTGAAGGCGAAGTCCCTCATGGGGAATGCTCAGTTACGGTAGACGAAGGAAAACCAATGCACATGAAGATAGACGAACTGGGCTTTGATTGCATAAACCCATTAACGAAAGACTTACCGGATTTAGGACCAATCAAAACCTTAGAAGACTTAAGGAATTCGTTCAAGAGCTACTGCGAGATACAACCGCATGTGCGGGAGTGCCTGGCTGGTGTTGCTAGGCAGTCACAACTATGTCAGGACCAGACTCGTCATCAACTCTTCCAAATATATCGCGAACATTTAGAAACCATACTAGACGCAGGGTGTGTCCAAGACGGTGAGGCACTTGCCAATATGTTTATGTTATATGCGACTCCAGTTGATTCCGATTTTAATCCATTTACGGATTGCACGCAGACATTAGTGAGGAGACTTCAAATGCAAACGAACTTCGATGTTTCCGATTTCTCTAGACCTTATATCTTCTACAGGAACATTGTTCAAGCCGAAGAATGCGTAAGCTCCAAGACGGACGGAGACCAACACCAGAAGATTGTTATCAAGTCCTTTTTAAATGCGATTGCTGAAAAATTGAAATGTTTCCATCCTCATGACGATTCTGTGTTGCTTTGTAAGAATCTTGATCCTCAACATGATGGATCATCCAGAATTTGTCCAATCAAATCTGTGAACGAACAAGCTAATACTTTGTACGATTCGATTCGTGATCGATTGCCCTATTGTTATTTACCGTTAACAATTATGCTTAATGAAACTCTATTTAAGGACGACTTTGAAAGTATTGAAGAATCTCGCAAGAACTTCAAAAACGAATGTCAAAAGTTGCCCAGTATCAAGAGTTGCTTGAAGGAGTTATCTTCTCTCTCATCGTCGTGTCTAGATGTCAAACACCACTTGATGTTGTCAACGATTAAGGACTTTATGACAAACATATTCGAGCACGTGTGTCTTGAACAAGGTCAACATCTCGCCAACGTTGTTTTCAATATCGCCAGACACGAAGTCGCTTATAATTCAAAGACCAACGTCAATTTTAGACGATTCCCTAGCGTCGAAATCGCAGTTGAGGAGGCGTTTGCTAAAAATGTAACATCTCAGAAGACTTTGGAGTTGTATCGAGATATGAAGGTGTTCAAAAGAAGTCTTGTAAACTATCTACAAGGTGATAAAGACGCGGTTTCCAGTGCAGAGCTGGTGTTAAATGGTGTGATTGACAATATGAAGTGCCTAGATCGTGAACTAAAAAAGTCTGTGCCTTGTGCGTCCATTGCTGGTTCTGATTAACTGATGTTTGTTGTTGTTTTTGTTGTCATATTAGGCTACACAAATATGGAAATAAAACACTGTCTGAAGATATGTTTGTATAATCTCTTCAAAACGATTCTGTGTTGTAAATATTCCTTTCCCAATCCTCTTCTTAACATAATCCTTTACATATTACTTATAAAAATTGGCTATAATTACCTGCCCGTGGCAAGATTACTGTAACTATTTAAACACTTAACACATTAACTCTGAACCCCGGCGTTAGATTGTTACCCTGCCCTTACCCTCGTAAATAAAACTGTATTCCAGTGCAAGTGTCATAAAAGTTCAAGTGATGTTTGTGTACAACATTATTACTGGAATACGATTTTACTGCGAGAGTAAAGGCAGGGTAACAATGTCACGCTGGGGTTAAGACTTAAGAGTTAACCTAGTTATAGAATCCATCACCAGTAGGGTAATGGAAGGGATTGAGCTGCAATGTCAACATTCTCACATGTTTTTTTTTCTTTTAATATGATACAGTGATACAAGTTGGTCAGCTTCTACAGCAGCTTTTCACGTGCACAATTGAGGGGCGTAGAAGCAAAGTGGACAAACCCACACAATTCTCTTTCTGAGATAATTTGGGTTAAAGTTGGGAGCAACTTATAAAATGTAGCTTCAACTGTTGGGATTGGAATGCAGTCTATTGCTTTCCTAACATATTAACTTAAAATATCACATCTTTAAATTTATTAAAAATTCATAACTTCAATAGAAAATACCTTTTCAAAGTGATTGGTCCATTTTGCCTCTCAACAATTTTTCAGTAGTAAATACCTTATCAAGTGGCTTGGTCCACTTTGCCTCTTAAAAGTGGGTTGGTCCATTTTGCCTCTCAACAATGATGTTAGTATTTTTAATTATCTTGTGGCTTGGTCCAAATCATTTGGTGACTAATGTACTAAGTACATGCATAAAATCATTATTAATGTTAACCAACATCGATTATAATATCATTACAAACTCACCTGGTAAAATATAGGAAGATGCAGCAGACAATAGCAAACTTTTTGTGGCTTGGTCCACTTTGCCTCTACAACTTTTTCATGATTTTAGGTTGGTCCAACTGTTTTCTTGATATTACATGATAACGGTGGCGGTGAGAGGTTGGTCCGTTTTACCACTTAATATTTTGAATGTGAGCTATACAGAAATGCACCTAACTCCATTTAAAAAAAAATGTGGGTTGGTCCACTTTGCTTCTACGCCCCTCAATTATGCTGCTGATATCGCTCCCCACAGAAGTACAAATGTAGCTTGAACGTTGGGAAAAGTATCAAGTCTAAATCATTATAATTATTAATAATACTTCTTAAACTATAAAACAAAATTATATGAAACAATTTTGTGGGTATAATAGAATGATTACATGGACCTAATCTAATAATATTCTTTTTTATTCTGATAAATGTATATGGGATCTTACTTGTAGCATTACATTACTCAAAGTATGAAATATAAATGTATTATTTAAGTAACAATGGATTCAGATATTATAATTAATGTTAATTAACACAATTTATTGGTCGGGACATTTCGCCGCGTCGAATCTGCTTTAAATGTCCCGACCAATAAATTGTGTTAATTATTTACCGGGCCGCGAAAGCCTTAAATTTGAAATAATTAATGTTATTAAACTATTGTTATTATTATTTTTATTATCATTATTATAATTTTTATTATTATTATTTTTATTATTATTATTATTATTATTATTATTATTATTATTATTATTATTATTATTTTGTTTTTTTCTCTCAGCTAACAACGAGCCTGACACTCTTTATTTGTATTAGTTTATTACGTTAATAATTAAGAATGACAAGACAAGACAAGATATTAATATATCTTTGCGGACGTCACTGAGCATTGCCAACCCAAACGAAGAAATGCCAACCAAATTGCTACTTACAGATAGATATTGAAAATCGATAAATAAGTTCAGGAATACACGTAACGGATCTAGAAGACTGATTCTTTATCAACGTCAACGTTCACGTGAAATATAATAACATAGCTATTAATAGTTGGATGAGCGAAGCGAACTCTTCAATTTCACTGACCCCCACCCCCCTCAAAAAAAAAAAAAAAATTAGCTCTGGTGTTTTTTTTTGTTTGTATTTTTGTATGTTTTTTGCGCTCTACCGGGCAAACGGCATATGCGATCTTGATTAAAATTTGAGGGGACCTTCGAAATCTCTGAACTTAGACTTGTCACGTTTCAAATATTATGTCTTATGATTATCATACTTTCTCAACTTTTTTCGATTTTTAAATAGATATTTTCGTGATATTTGGCAAACGGCTTATCCGATCTTGAGGAAACTTTATGGGAACGTTTAAAATTATTGAAATTATAGTTGTTATGAATTGAGAGAATTTTAAGAAATATTTATTATAGAAATCGTACTTTTACGATTTTTTCCCGGTTTTTAATACGATTTTTTCGTGACATTTGGGTCGATTCTGACCGAACGGGGGTGAGCAACAACGTTCAAATTTATCATTGACATGAAGATTATGGTGAAGTAGTGCAGTTTTAAAGAAACTTTTGAAAAATATGGTGAAAATTAATAAAAATAAAGGTTTTAATACAAGACTTATCAGGTGTGTAATTGACAAGTACTAGGGCGCTCGCGAACGCTTCTTCCAGTCTCGTTGATGGATGAGCTTTATTTGGAATATTTCCGTCCAATGAATACGTTTGTATGTGGAATCTCCTTACTTTTTCTACAGTTACTTGAAATTACTTGTTCATTATACACCTGTAAAAGACTTAAATTAAAACCTTTATTTCTATAAATTTTGACCAACTTTTTCAACTTTTTCTTTCAAGAGGCACTACATCACCATAGTCTTTATGTCAATGTAAAATATGAACGTTGTAGCCCCACCCGTTTGGTCAAAATCGGCCCAAATATCACGAAAATATCGTATTAAAAACCGGAGAAAAAATCGCAAAAGTACGATTTCTATAAGAAATATTTTTTCAAATGTCTCTTAAATCATAACATATATGATTTCAGTAATTTTAAACGTTCCTTTAAAGTTTCATCAATATCGGAGTTGCCGTTTGCCAAATATCACGGAAATACCGCACTTATAATCGAAAAAAAATCGTAAAAGTACGATATTTATGAGAAATATTTCTTCGATTGTACCCAAAAACAATACAGCTCTAAGTTCATAGATTTCGAAGGTCCCTCTTAATTTTCATCAAGATCGCATATGCCATATGCCCTGTAGAGAGGGAACACACAGACAAAAAAACTTACAAAAACAAAACACCCAAGCTATTTTTCTTGGGGTAGCGTAAGTAAAAAAAAACAAACAAAAAACACAAAGTCAAATATAAGTCTTCGCTCCGCTCATCCAAATATCAAATAACTTTAGAAAAAGTAATGAGATCCCACTTAAAAACGTAATCGTTGGCCAGAAATATTTGAAAAAAAAAAGCTCATCCAGCAACGCGACTGGAAAAAACGTTCGCGAAGCGGCCTTGTTTACCATAAATAAGAACAGAAACCTGAACGCTTAAACTCGTCTTCGTACTAGCCCAGACTCTTCTTAAATTCTAAATTTCATTAATCGTAAAACTCTTGTATGTAGCACTTGACCGGCAATTGGGAGATCGGGGTTCGTTTCCCCGCTGTGATGGATTTTTTTTAAATTCTGGTTTGATTTTCATATACTCCTCTTATTGTTACAATTCACCATTGCTGTGTTGACTCGAGCGCTAAGCGCTTGACTATCCCGATTTTGAATTCTGTTGTGAGCGGCAATTCTGACAGAATTTTTTTCCGAGGTTTTCCTCGGTCATTAATGCGAATGCAATTGATTGAGTCTTTTAAAACAGCCCTCGGACATCCCTTCACAAATGTCTGATCCGCAACATACCTAGTTTACCTGAAGAGGGGCAAACTGCACCCTACAACAGATAAAATACCAAAGGGAAAAATTGTCTCGAAATTTGTAACTCAGTTGTGAAGAAAATATAAACGCAAACCCTGTAATTGTAACATAACTTGATGAATTCATATCCACAAGAAACATCAACATTTAAATTCGATTTTGCGTAAATCATGTTTGATACTTATTCATAGTTAATTTAAATAAGACGTGTGTAACTTTAATTTCGTTCACGGGTTCGAAAACCAAAAACGGTAATTCCGCCTGAATTTTTTTCCGACAATTTCTTCTGTTGGATTCGTGTGCCCTCGGACATTCCATTTCTCATGAATATTGAAGAATCACGTTTAGAGCAACGATTGGTGAATATTAACTTGCCGCCCCGCACCTTTACGTGGCTGACCGGCAGTCTTGCAGTCGTTCGCCTCGCATTAGTGATGACAGACACGTTTGACTCTGCTCCTATCTTGATATACCGACAATGACGCCCCAAACAGTTATAATTGGACAATAAAAAGAACAACCAAAAGACTCATCCATCAACGCGGGGTCATTCTGGGTCTAAATGAGGTCCAGAAAACAAGCTTGATTGTATATTAAGAGATTTTTTAAATGGACATTTAACATTGTAAAATACATTATCCTTATCTCATCCAACCCTCTAAAGATACATTGCTAAGCTGGCTTTGATGATGATTGGTATTGCTTTACGGATCATACTAACGAATTAAGACTATTTCAGACGATGAGTGTTAGAAGATGAGGATAAAGGACAAATATTACAAACTTATGCCTAATGCGGGATTCTAACCCACGTCCTCGTAGAGCCATACGCTTCGAACCAGGTATCTAGTTTTATGTGCCAATACAGACGGCAACGCTAGCTTTGAAAATTTTAAAAGAATATTAACCTACCGCACAAACAGGTTAAAACTTGTTTAATTAAACAACAAGATTTATTGTTTCTTTCATGCAGTATTTTGTTTACCAGCATAAAATAATGAAAAAAACATTTTGAACGTTTGAACAAAATCGAACCAAATCTCAAAGCTGATTTGGCAACTTTTTCTTCAGTTATTCTAGGTTATATTCTTCTGTTTAACGACTTGGCGACCATCTTATTTATAATATTACTCCAAGCATGGTTAAATCATAGCTTTGTCGTATTTTTTAAATGAATTCCAATTTCTTTAAATTACGAATCGGAAAAAAATATATTCTAAAACATTTTTGTAAACTTGATTACTTTTTGTTTTTATATTGATTAAATACTTTTTTTGTCTGGTTGTTCGCTTTCTACCGGCAAACGGCATATCCGAACTTGATGAAAATTTGAGTGAACCTTCGAAATCTCTGAACTTAGAGGTGTATTGTTTTTGGGCACAATCGAAGAAATATTTCTCATGAATATCGTACTTTTAACGATTTTTTTTTTTAGTGCATATTTTCGTGCTTTTGGCCG
>JAMZAV010005425.1:0-45788 GCA_024449915.1 Sweltsa coloradensis | reverse complement strand
TAATAAAAATTAAAATTAGTTTATTAAATTAAAATTTATTTAAAAATTTTGGGGGGGGTTTTTTTTTTAAAGTATGTAGCAGGGGTCTGGGACGAAACCCCAGCCTCCTGAGGCCCTTTCACCGTAATTTACCTTACACAGAAAGTCGTCATGTTTTGACTGAAAAATGGCAACTTTATTTATATTATTATTTATTCATTTATTTATTTCAATATTATTAAAATATAATAAATTTAAATGAATGAATGAATGAATGAATGAATGAATGAATGAATGAATTAATTAATAAATTAATTCAAGTATAATTATTATTTTTACTATTATTAATATTAGACGGTTTTCGGGACATTGTACCGCGTTATTAAGAGTGTAAAACACATACCACATAAACACACATAAACGTCAAGCGCGCAATAACACAGGTATGTGTTATTACACTCTTAATAACGCGGTACAATGTCCCGAAAACCGTCTAATATTAATATAACGGTCCGCGAAAGTCTTCAATCCTTCATTACTATTATTATTATTATTATTATTGAAGAGAAATTATAACATTGACGGGATGTTTCGTCGCGTCGTGGTGGTGAATAACTTACATTATTCTTGATTATATTATATATTATATTATTGATCCTGCCATTAATTTAATTAATCACCTCTCAGCAGAAAAAGTGCGTTCAAACCAAAAACTACCACCAGATCAACAACAGCATCAACAGCATCTTCATCCACAAGACCAACCTACACCACTACCACACAACCACCTCAACCTCCACAACAACAACAACAACAACAAACTAGAGCCGTCCACCGCCATCCTGGCAGTTCCAAGAAGAAGTGAACGTTTGCAACAGAGGCAAACAAACGAAAGACCAGCAATCCCTTGAAAATGTCTTCCACAGTGAGGACGCTACGTCGGGAAATCAAGAATAATGTAAGTTATTCACCACCACGACGCGACGAAACATCCCGTCAATGTTATAATTTCTCTTCAATTATATCGGGTCGCGAAAGCATAACTTGTGAATTATTATTATTATTATTATTTTTATTAACATGTCTCCACATCTCGGTACAAACCGGTACGAGTAAATGCAATGTATTGCGGACTATGTCAAGCAATACATGTGCCTATAATAATAACAAAACATGCAAATTCAAAACTTATCTAAAATCTATACAGTATTCAACATAACATTCAATTCAAAAACTTAACTTAATCTTTACAAAATATACAACATAAAATCGTTTTATAAAACATTGTCATTGAGGAATTTTCGGACTATATGGCATGTACAAATTATAACCGCTTTTTGCATTTTGATGAATAAATTCTTGTTAATGTCCAGTTGGTGTAAACTATTGTGTAGGTTGTGTGGTATAACTGCCGTGGCTGACACAATAATTGGTATTGTAGTGACTTGATCTTGTTTCCACATTTTCTTTATTTCTTGTCCTAAGTCAAAGTAGCGGCTAACTTTTCTGTCCCACGTTGTTTCAATATTTTGGCTTAGTGGAATTGCTACATCAATAATAAATGTTTGCCTTTTTGATTTATCCATTAAAATGATATCAGGCCTATTATGTTGTATCGTTTGTTGTATCGTCTTATCTGTAATAACAGCCCGATCATAATATAGTTTCCAATTACAATTTTCTAATACCTTTTCAGGTTGGTACTTATAGTATGGTACCGGTACGATGTTCTCCAGTAACGAACACTTTCGGTCCAGATGTTGGTGAATTATGTGAATTATGAATTATTATTATTATTATTATTATTATTATTATTATTATTATTATTGATTCATAGCAGTTGTCGAAAAAGTTTGCCCCGATAATAATTATATAATAATTATTATTATTATTATTATTATTATTATTATAATTATAATTATTTTTATTTACATGTTTCCACATCTCGGTACAAACCGGTACAAGTAAATGCAATGTATTGCGGACTATGTCAAGCAATACATGTTATTATTATTATTATTATTATTATTATTATTATTATTATTATTATTATTATTATTATTATTATTATTATTATTATTATTATTATGATAAAAATGAATTTATATTAGAGTTACAAAATGTTTTAAATAACAACCTAAACGAAAATAGTTGGATTATAGGAGATGTAAACATAAACACTCTTGATAGTTGTAATAAGACTGTGCAAAGTTATGAAAATTTGCTTGCAGCAAATGGCTTTTTGAGATGTATTAACCGACCTACAAGGGAAGCATTTTGTTTAGATATTCTGGCTAGTAGTTGTATTGACCATTCATACGTAAGAACCAAATCTAAGCTTGATATTATATCGGCGGTATTCACAACTAAAGTATCAGATCACTACATGATACTTGTGTCGGTAGGATTTAATATTGGATGTGTGATGGATATAAAGGAAATTAAAACGGGTATGAATGAAAGAATACTATCTTGCAATTTAAAATCTGTTAATTGGCATCGCCTGTTAGAAATTGATGATTGTTCAGTACTTTATGATGCGTTGTGCAAGGAATTTGAAAATGTTATAATAAGTCACGGTTACAAAACAAACTAAAAAGAAGAGGGTACAGCGCAATGGATTACAGACAAACTTGATTCAGCTGACTAGACCAAGAGACCGTATTTTAGACGTTGGAAAGATTGTAGTGGGTTGCACCCATCGAAGGAAACTTATAGAAAAGAATATGTAGATTTTAGAAATTATGTAAACAAGCAGATATTAGCTGCAAACAAAGTTATATTCGTGATTCCATAAACAACAGTACGGTATAAAAGAAGTGTGGCAAACTATTTAAGCGAGCGAAGCGAGCGTTTCCATTTGACTCTGCCGGAAAAATTTGTCACTCGTTTTTGTTTTTTTTTGTTTGTTTGTTTGTTTGTTTTTTTTTTTTTTTTTTGTATGTCTCGCCATAACGTTCGAACGGAGGCTCGGATCGAGTTGAAATTTTGACTATCCGCAAGGTTTATTTTTCGATTGAATGCCATTAGTTTTGTGGCAAAATCGTTCAAAAAGTTAAAAAGTTACATTAAAGTTAATCGAAAGTTTTTTTTTCAAACTAACCGGCGACAAAATCTGAGATAGCCAAATCATTTAGAATGTCCGTCCGGTCACGAATATGTTAATTTTAGTTGATCCGATAAGTAGTGTAGATGGAAATTACATTTAGTGGTAGCGGTACAACGACATGAAAAACGACAATACTGCACTTTTTGAACACGGTTTGCCGCTTTGCACAGTTGTAGGTGGGACCAAAACTAATATTTAAGGATGTGGAGGCACTCGAAATTTCCCTTAGAATTCAAAATGGCGGCCATTTTTCAAAACGATGTCCTCAGATACAAAAACTCTTTTGATGTGTCTAATAAATCATGTTTGTTATCGTTTTCGTATATTTCCGACTCGAATAACTGGAAAATAATGTTAAAATAAAAATCTGGGTGAAATTCTAGAAGTTTAACATGTATTTAGTAGTATTTTCAAGAAAATGTTCTTAGATTGGGTACGACGTATAAACTCCTTTACCTACCCCTGTAATTGCTTCCAGCATTAAATTATTATGATTATAATGTTTAATTTAAAACCGAAATTCATTTTTTTACTTATTGGCCAGTCATTGCTGCGGCAACCAGAGGTGTTCAACAGGTGGTTAATGATTATTGTGCTGATTAATATGCTGCTCTTTTTTAACTCGGTTTGGCACTTGGCTCAGTTGAAGCTGGTACCCAAAAGTTTTTTTTAAGATGTGGAGGCAATAAAAATTCCTTTCGAATCCAAGATGGCGGCGGTTTTTGGAATGTTGACCTTAGTAACAAAATTCTTGCAGTTTTTCAAATTCATCTGTGTTTGGGAGTCATTTTCGTATGTAAGTGACTCTCAGAATACAAATATTACTTCAATATTAAAGTAAAATAACAAAAAATTGAGAAACTGAATATTTTGTAGAATTTAAACTCAATACTGGAGTTTACTTGGCCTGTGTTTACTTTGTGACGTTGTTAAGAGGAGTCGCTGAGGCTGCTCGGAGACGAGTCTCAGAACTAAGTTTTCTGTTTTCTTTCTTTCGGGTAACCGGTTAATAACGTCGGTATAATATTTCACACGAACTTTTATAAAGAATCCATCTATGAGATCCATTACGCGTACTCCTAAATTAATTCATTAATTTTGAATTCACAAATCGTAAAATCTCCGTAATTTACTCAATTTTGGTGAACTTCGGGAATTTATTACAAGTGTACAGATTATTTTAACGCATATTTGAATACAGGATATCAACGATTAAATCAATGTGAACGATAGCAGGTTAATTTGGTTTCATCGCAATATAAACGGTTTGGTGATTATTTCTAGAATTGAATTCCATGTTTTGGATATCCCATTCTTTTCGCGTTCTGGACTTATGTCTCGCAATGACCTTTTTGGCTCATTATTTGCAACCAAGTGTGGATATTTACATAAATGTACTTCATTAACATGCATGCAAAATTTGGTAATGTATTACCAACTGTTCAAGATAAATCATCAACACCTGCAGGGGCGCCAACTTTTCAGAACGACTTTGGGTGCTCAAAACTTAGACAAACTATGGGGTAGAGCAGTGGCGATTCTGAGTAGTTTTACTGGTGAGGTGAAATTAATATCCCGAGGTAGTATATGGGGACTACACGGGGGGTTCGGGGGGCGAAGCCCCCCAACAATAGTCGAAAATTGTGAAAATCAGGTTTTTAGAGTGCGTTTGGTGCGTTTTAGAAAAAAGTTGTGGGCTGAATGCAATACCAAAATAATGTAGTTTTTGTGCAGTCAAAACTGGAGTCACTGAGGTGATAGATTATATTACATCCCCGCTAGTGGTTGGCACTGGGGGCTTTGCGGTAGTTTCGAATCAGCCCTACTACAATTGTTACATTGAAAAATAAATCTTGCATATATACATTCAATTCCGTATGTGTGTGGAATGTGGATGCGCAGAAGAACTGCCGTTTGTGATGATGATTTGTGATGATTTGTGTGGGTGCACCGCTCCTCATAAATCTATCTCGTGGGTGCTTTGGCTCTCCTGCACCCACGGAGCTGGCGCCTATGAACACCTGAGTGCGCGCTTTTGAGTTGGGCCATGCAAGCTCAGCAAAGTTTAGTCCAATGGCGACTTAAAAATGGTAGCTGTAACCTGTTCAAAGAATCTCTCAAATGCATAGTTCCTTGGTTTCTTGTTTTGATCACACACATTACTCTCACTGATTGACAATTCATTTAAAAGACCTTGAAGAGCTCTCAAACACAGCTCTCAGCGTTCACCGTGAGTTCTGTAGTAGAAACTATATAATCTACAAGACTCCCAGACCATTCTCTGCCTTGCCTTAGATAACGCACACGAACAAAATAATGCTCTTATTAAGGGTGACCGACCGTGGTGTAGAGGGCCTAACAGAAGATCCAGTGGCTCTTTGGAGGTGGTCAGTTGCAGGTCCTAAAGTCTGCAGGTTACACAGTGAATTATTCCGCACAAGATGAAACCCCAAGTATTCTTCGACAACATGAGCAATACTCAGCATACCAGACTATGTTTAGGGAAGACACTTGCTCTCAGATTTCAGATTCAGATTTCAGATTCAGATTTAGCACGCTTTTATTCAACTTCTTTGATACAGATAATATATAACATAGAAAACAAACATTGATTTACATATATGAAGGTGAATGCCCACATGAGAGAGGCTTGTGTGTGGGCGCATAATATTTTGTGGCAATTCAGGTTTAGATGGCAGATGACGTTGTTCTTGGTATGTATACCTAATATGTAATATTCAATCAAAGTATATAAATGTATGTGTATAAATAAAGTATATAATGTATAAAATATATAAACGGTACCACTATAGTGGGTATTTCGTAACCTGGGTACTTAAATTTATAAGTGGATTCTAAGTGTTACATTTTAACAATATAATTATTATTGATTCATAGCAGTTGTCGACTCAAAGACAGTTATCTAGAATTTGGTAATACGTTCTGGAATTAAGTGAAGATCTTTTAGTAATTGACAGCGGGTGTAGTGAGCAGGAAGGTGTTGACACATTAAAACTCTCTTGTAGATGATGGCATCAATCTGTATAAGGTTGTAAAGGAGGTACTATATAGTTGATAACTTAATAACTACTTTTCAACCCTTAAAGACAGTGAACAAAAAGATCTTCACGGCTAAACTAAAAATTACGTCTGCAGGCAACAAGAATAAGAAGTGTGATGACTGATGAGCAGCTTTTCTCAAACTATTCATTGCAAGTCAGCACAGGGAAATTGAATTAGATTACTTTTTTCCGCACGAAAATCAGCTTGTCCCCCTTCGATTTCAGCAAATGGTGAGCTGCGCATAGGTAACAAAGGCAAACTGACCATTAGGACTCAGAGATTTTCACACATTACTGATGTAAACAGTGTCTGCTTTTAATTTCAAAGGCAAGCGGTCTGCCAAGAGAGCAATGTGTGAACTTGGTGAAGAACGCGGCATAGAAGTAATAAATTGCTTTAAACAGAAATCTTAAATACCTATATTCTTTACTAAATACCTATCAATTAGTCGATTTGTGATAATAGCCGTAGTGAATTTGTAAACTGTACGTATCATTAATATTTTGAGGTCAAATTCGTGTCTCTGGCTCAAATTCATATGGACTTGACACCAAACATAATATTATTAGTCGTTTTGAGCAAAATTTGAGTTCAAAGGTCATTTCCAAAAATTGCCGCCATCTTGGATTCGAAGGGAATTTTAATTGCCTCCACATCTTAAAAAAATCTTTTGGGTACCAGCTTCAACTGAGCCAAGTGCCAAACCGCGTTAAAAAAGGGGAGCATATTAATCATCACAATAATCATTAACCACCTGTTGAGCACCTCTGGTTGCCGCAGCAATGACTGGCCAAAAAGTAAAAAATGAATTTCGGTTTAAATTAAACATTTAAATCATAATAATTTTATGTTAGAAGCATTTACAAGGGTAGGGTAAAGAGTTTCTATGTCGGACCCAATCTATGAAGATTTTCTTGAAAATACTACTAAATATATGTTAAACTTCTAGAATTTCACCCAGATTTTTATTTTGACATTATTTTTGAGTTATTCGAGTCGGAAATATACGAAAACGATACCAAACATGATTTATTAGACACATCAAAATAATTTTTGTATCTGAAAACATCTTTTTGAAAAATGGCCGCCTTTTTGAATTCAAAGGGGAAATTTTGAGGCCTCCACACCCTTTAAAAATTATTTTTTGGCCTACCAAACTGTCAAAGTGGCAAACCGTTTTAAAAAAAGTGCAGTTTTATTTTGGAAACCGCTTACCACAATTATAAAAAAAGAAACGTTGCCATGGAAACGAAAGACGCGCGAAGTTTTAATGCACTGCCACCTAAAAAGTAATCAAAATACTTTCGAGGAACAGCTATTATTTGTCACCAAAGATTTAAAAATATTTTTCCCAATGAGAAAGGTCCTCTGATGGCGGGGATTTTATCCAAAAGAAAAGATTTAAAACGGGTTTCCCCAAATCCCTTGGCAATAATAAATAATATCGGAAACTGGCCTGTGGACAGCAACTCGAAAAATTTTAAATTAAAAAAAAGGATTGTGGGTCTAGCAAGCACGTGCCGTTGTCAACGCGTCCAACTGGGTTTCCTAGAAATTTAAAAAAGGGGAGGGAAAAACAAAAGTTCAGTCGACGCTTTATCAACAAGTATTTAGCAAAATCGCACACCCATGAGACCATCGCAAACAGGTCGCAGACATTTTCAATGTAAAAGTGGCTTAAATTTCGTATGTATGGGTGTGATTTTGTTCACATTTGTGCGGAAGCTGCCACGCAGTCTTTGGGGCTCCTCCTGTAAACGTACATATAGAAACACAAATTTATTGCAGATATCAATGTAAAAAAAAACAGCCAGGTTTGACGGGGTCGAGCGGTCACGTAAAGAATTAGTAAGCTAAGCCCGTATAAACCCCTTTTTAAATCTATCGATAAGAACGGTTTCGTACCAGAAAAAAGAAGATTTCTGTCTGAGACCGGATACAAAAAAGGAGACATACATCGTTTGCAAATTACCCCCCATAGCCTGCATTGTTATAGAAAAAAAAATGGAGCGTTTCATATCAGTTGTTTAATATTATCTATTTAAATTTTGGGAATAATAAGTGAAATTTTACAGGATTAAAAAAGGAAAAGTTCAGGATTTGTTTCAAAAATTTTTTTGATTTAATTAAAAAACACTTAAATAATAAATTTTCATATATCTCCGATTTGGTTTAAACGGGGAAACACTCCCGTGGGTGTAATTGTTTTTATTTTACTACAATTCAGAAATTAAAAAAAGTCCGCCCCAACGGAATCAAACCCACGGATCTCCCACATTCCAGGGGACGTCTTAACCACTAGACCATCAGGACGGGTACATTTTAATCTCTGAATTGTAGTTGTATTATACATCTAAATTTGAATGAATTTTTTTAATTTCTGAATTGTTGGATGAGCGTAGCGAGCGAAGCGAAGATTCCATTTCACTACCCCTGGAGAAAAAATCCGGAATGTTTTTTTGTTTTTTTTTCTTTTTTTCTGTATTTTTGTGTGTTTGTTAACACGATTCCGGCTAAACCGATACTCCGATTGCAATGAAATTTATGGTGCCCTTCGAAATCTCTGAACTTAGAACTGCCACTTTTTGAGCGCAATCGGGAAATTTTTCACATAAAAAAACGCAATTTTACGATTTTTTTCGTTTTTAAAACTATTTCTTCGACTTATAACACCTACATGCTTTATCGGATTGTATATATTTTTCACGGAACCTTAATTTTATAAATTTAAGATATTCGTGTGAAATTTTGAGCGTAATCGAAAAATTTTTTCTATGAAAATCAAAATTTCTTTTTTTTTCTTTTTAAAAAAAATTTTTTGACTTAAAAACACCTACAGGTTTATCCTATTGTAATGATTTTTTTACAGAACCTTAATTTTATGAATTATATATTCGTGTTAATTTGAGCGCAATCGGGAAAAATTTTCTTATGCAAATTGCAATTTACGATTTTTTTTTTTTTAGAAAATTACGATTAATTAAAACAATTAAGTTAATTTTTTATTTTATTTAATTTAATTATAAAAATTTAAATTAATTTTTATATAATTTAATTTAATTAAAAAAAAACTTCGACTTAGTAATGATTTTTTTTTCACAGAACAAAAGAAAATCCGCCCTAACACATGGCATCTCAATGCACCATATACGCTCATCCAACAACGCGGCGGGACTTAAGCGTTTTCCTAGTAGAAAATTTAAAAACAATTACACCCACGGGAGTTTTTCCCCGATTAACCAAATCGAGAAATAAAACCCTCGCTCATACCTGCGTAAAGGTAATGACATTATAATTAATGTTGGTGGTCAGTTCAAAGGCAGCAGAATTCGTTGCAGTACTTTTTCCACCATTCAGATGTATAATCCAACTACAATTCAGAGATTAAAATGTACCCGTCCTGAGGGTCTAGTGGTTAAGACGTCCCCCTGGAATGTGGGAGATCCGTGGTTCGATTCCCGGTTGGGGCGGACTTTTTTATTTCTGAATTGTAGTAAAAAAAAAAAAAATAAAATTGCGTATAGTTGCAACTTTTGTCGACTTCTCCAAAGGGCATTTGACACTATAAATCATAGTAAAACTTTTGGAATGCTTAGAGGTCATTGGCATACGAGGTACAGTTCAAAATTTGGTTCCGCAGTTACCTAGAAATAAAACGTACATGGTAAAAATAGGGAACACTTATAGAAAAAACAAAAAAGTCATTACTGGTGTACCACAAGGATCCATATTAGGACCTCGATTTTTATATATACGTGAACGTCATTAATAAATATCTAGTTAAGTTTTTACTAATGATGATGCTGACGACCTTGTACTACTAGCAATACATAGGAACTTGAGCGTCGCAACACAAAATATGAACACTGATTTTCGGGAATCTACAGTGCTGGACTCATGATCGGGAACTAGTAATCAACGTTGAAAAAACCAAAATTGTTCACATATGTATGCCTTTAAATTCAAGTAGAATGATGGGCGTTCAATTAATATTTCATGAGGCAAAATGTATACATAATTTTAACTACAGTACCGACACCGCCTGTGAATGCGTACAACAAATTGAATCTGTGGCATACCATTTTGTATTTGGGTTTTATTCATTGATCGTGAGTTTTCGTGGAAGCCACAGTGGACTACATTGTTCGAAACTCCGCTCGTGTGCATTTTCAACAATTGTATAAACTAAAACCTGTATTGTCTGATGATAGCTAAGATTAGTTTTATTGCATTTGCTGAATCTATTATGTCGTATGCGTTGCTCTCATGGGGAAGCGCGTCTTTTCATATAATAAACACGATGAATCAAATTCAAATACATTATTAAAAATAGTTTGCCCTAAAGTATTAGCAATAGCATCAAAGGAAAAGATGACGTTTTTGTGAATTGTCTATACTGCCGTTAAAAGCCATGTTTAATTATCGGTTGGTTTTAAAGTATTATTTTAATAATGAAATAAAAAAACATTTTACATAAAAAGGGAACGAGACTTGTTAGTAAAGGAAAATTTGTTGTTCCAATGCCCGAAAACAACATGGTGAGCGTTGTTACATTATTTTATACCTAAAATTTTCAATTCTTTGCCGGCTGAAAATTATCATTGGACAAAATTTCTTTAATAAAGAATAGAGTAGAATCGCACTACCTGAACAACCTTCCTTCATGCCTCAATTTAAGTCATTTTCAGTCCTATTTCTAGATATTTATGTTGTTGAAAACGAATCTGTGTGGTAGGTAAAAATTATTAATTTATAATTAGTAATTCCTGTATAATTATTTTTGTAGTTTTTGTAAAGGGTTGTAGTATTTTGTTTTGTAATTGATAAACCTATAAAAGCATTCACGCCGACAATTCGTGGAGGAACCTAGGGCCACACTTTACATTGGTCTTTTTCAAGACCCCTAATCTTGCCAATCATAGCTGAAAGGTTTACGAAGGTTTCAATAGAATATTGGTTTACTGCTGTCAGCCCCCTCGGAGCCCGTCTTCATTTAAATTCCAACTCGAGAAAAGGTACTGAAAACAACCATGCATATGCCATTGCATTATAACAAAGCGTTTTTTTAACGTTTTCATAATTATAAGTATGTTAATCAATTCCTTTTCAAAAGATGGTTCTGTGGGTTTTTTTAATTTAATTTTAACCAAATATTAAGATTTGTTCGCAAAAAAATTTGGAAATGTATTTACTTTTTTTTACGTCTATTTTTCGTTTAAAAATGATTTAAAAAGGAAAACAAAATTTAAATTATTGTATGCCTATATACAAAATGGATAAGGGTGTAAACAAAAGTGAAAAAACTCCGGATTCAAACGTGGAACGCAGGACAACAAAATATAAAACCCAACCCCATGGGTTCGCAGTGGTTATAAACATTGAAGGTGTTAGCTTCGTGTAGCTACCGCTACTCCTTAGAAAATTTAAAATAGGAAAAGCTCATTTGGACGGTTTTTTTGACGAGCACGGTACGTGAAACATGCCCCGAGTACACATTTCCAAAAGGCCCACCACACAGTGGGGCCCTAACTGGATAGAATTGTACACATACATTCCAACATCTTTGCAATGTACTAATTGAGTCATGTTCAAAAGTGTATCTTTGTATCTTCACTCCCTCCTTCTTTTTAAAACATCATTTTCGAATTATGATACCAAAAGTTTTAAAACGTTTTGACCGTTTTAGCAAAAAATTTGGAAAATAGGAGGAATGTTGTATTTATTGCCCCTGCAAAATTTCGAAACGATGGAATTTTTTTTTATTTTATTTATTTTTTTTTTTTTATTTTTATAACCAAGATCAAAATTTTGTTAAAAAAATATACGCAACCCCCCTAGGGGGTAGTCATGTGTGAAAAAATTTCGGGTAAATCAGAGAAAGGGTGCGACCTGTATCGAGCGAAACAAAAAAAAAAAAAAAAACCAGAATTGGGCCCATAAGAGTCAAGTGGAGCCCGCTACGCTGTTTTTTATTCTGTAATTCGTCAATACAAAACACACTTTTTAATGAAATGATGCTAAAATCGCTTTTTAAAAACTCAAATACCGGGAAAATGGCAGGCTAGAAAGTGGGGCCATATTGAGTTTTACACAATACATTAATTTTTACAGTCTGTGAACCCCTTTAAAATGCCAAAAAACAACCCCTTTTGAAAAGAATTTGTTGGTTGAAAGGAGGGAGGCGCATGGCGAATATAATAGAGGTATTTTACAACCATTTACCCCGGTTTACAAATTTAAAAAAACAAGATGAAATGGGTGACAGGTGGGGGTTTTGTATAATGATAGTTAAATCGTGTCATTTTTTCATTTACTGATTTTAATTTTAGTTTATTTAATTCACAAGTCAAAACAAGGGCCCAAAATGTTTTTAATCGAAATTTTACCTCAATTTTAAGCGGTATTGCAAACAAAAACATAAACTTTTGATATGATTTAATGGTTTTCTTAAAAACGAAGATAAACCTTCCCCAAAAAACGGAAATGCTTAAAAAAAGAAAAATAAGACACGAATTTTTAAAAATAGAGATAAGGTTACAACTACCTTTCAGTTTGAGAGGGTTTTTTGTCTTTTACAATGGTGTTCATTTTGCTCCCAAGCCTCCGAAGCTGTTAAATTGAACCCTTTTTTTTAGGGTTGTAAAAAATGCGAATTTTTGCCCACTGAACAGTCGAGTGAACCCCCATTGAAACCCCGTATTTTCACTTAAAAGTTAATGTTTTGATTTGTTTTTATTTATTAACCCTTACGCTCCGAATGAGATTGTTAACTTTAAATTTAAAAGGACCACTGATGAGCCTTTTGTTTAGTGGGAGGAAATGTATGTAAATATTGTTCCAAATTATTTTTTTTTTGTTTAAAAAATTTAAAAAAAAAAAAATTTTCTTTTATTATTATTTTTATTTTTTATTTTATTTATTTTATTTTTTATTATTATATTTTTTATTATTTTTATATTTTTATTATTATTATTATTATTATTTTATTATTATTTTTTTATATTATTTTATTTATATTTTTTTTATTATTATTATTTTTATTATTTTTTTCAGTATATTGGACGGGATCATAGATTTGATGGGAAAAATTTAGATTCTTGGCCCAAAGAGAAAAAATTTTGTCGAAAAAAAGCACAATCGCAAAATTTTGGAAAACTTAAATGTCCAAATTAAAAAAGGGGTTATGACAAAAATAAGAAATCAATCCCCGACCAAGTTGAAAGATGTAGAAGAGAATGGAAAAGAGTTTAAAAAAGGTGTTTGTGTAAAGTGCAGAGGAGTTGTTTTGGAAGCCAGGGGAGGGAAGGAGAAAGAAAATCTTTGGGGGAATACAGGACAGACGCAGTAAGGGAAGAAAAGCGGCTGGAAGAGAAAGAAGATACAAAGTCTGAAGAATGAATATGATCCCGTAGGTGAAGGCGCTGTGAAACAAATTGGATAGAGGAAAAAGATGAACAATAAAAAGTTTTGTAGTAAGCTAGAAACTGATTTTCAGGGAACAGAAAATGATTTAGGGATTGGAAAAGTCAAAAAGCGAAAAACAGAGGATAAAAAAGCTTAGGAAAAATAAAAATGGAGAAACAATAACCCAGGAAAAATCCAAAAATTTTGGGGAGAGATATTTAAGACCTATTGAATTAACACCAATATCAAATTGAAGAAATAGAAATAGAAAAAGTGAAAAAGATGATGAGATAGGGGAAACTGAAAAGAGGTGGGACGGCGCTGGGAGCAATGAAAAGGGTAGAGCTCCAGGAGGGATGGAAACGTGGAAATGATTAAATCAGGGGCGCTGAAGGAAAGTTATGGTTTTCCCGAGAAATTAGTGCACCCAAAGAAAAAGAAAGTCCCAGAGTTTGGAAAAAAGGGAATTTTTTCCCCTTGTTTAAAAAAGGTGATGGGAAGAAGTGTCAAAACTATAGAGGGTAACCCTTAGTGTCAGTGTGCAAAAGTTTTGAAAAGGTAATAGAACATAGTTTGAAGGAGGTTGTCAACCCCAATTTAAAGAAGGAACAATATGGATTTAGAATGGGAGCCACTATCGTCCCAAATTTTTTATCCCAAAACATGGAAAAGAGATGGGAAAAAAATGGAAAGGATGCATATTGTCTTTTAGATCTTGAAAAAGGGATACGATCGCCCGCCTCGAGGAAAAATATGGGAAAAGTCTGGAGCAAAAGGAGTTTTACGAGGTTTTATGAGAGGATAAAAATAATACTAGGGAGGCAAATTGTGTTTAGACAAATGAGGGTAGACAGATTTGGGTTTTAAAAAATGAGGGGGCTGAGGCCAGGGAGGTTTTTTCACCGACTTATTTTCTGTCGTAATGGATCAAATATACGAAGATGGAAAAACCCAATATAGACGGAAAGCACTAGAACCTTGTTTTTCCCAGTGTCTTAATTGGGGGGAGAGTGTTGAAGAGGGGCAAAAAAGGTGGATAGATGGAATGTAGTTGCAAAAGAGTTTGGGTTAAGTATTAGTCAGAATAAAAATGAAGTTTTTGTTATGAAAAGGGTATAAAAGGCATGCCTAAGAATCAAGAAAAGTTTTAAACTTCGTGGAAAATTATTAGAAGAAAAAAGGAAAAATTTAAGTACCTAGGAAAATATCTTGACAAAAGATGCTAAAATAAATGAGAAGTAACAGTGGGGACAAAAAAACCGAAGATTTTTTAATGGTGCGAAAGTGCTTTTGGAACGAGCTGTTTCCCCAGAGATGCAAGGTTCTTTTATAAAGCATACTTCATACCCATACTTTCTTACGGTGCAGAATTGGGCAGTTGGACAAAGGAAAAGATCAGTTGGGAAACACAGAGATGAAGTTTTTTAGAATATAAGGGAGTTTCAAAACGGAAGGATTAGAAGCGAGTTTAAAAAAAGGAAAGGTCTGGAGAGTTTTAGGCAAAATAGGAAGGGGAAAGTTTAAAATGGTTGGTCATATGAAGAGGATGGGAAAGGATAGGATCCCAAAACGAACTTCGAAGCGGAGAGGAAGGGAAAAAAAAGTAGGAAACCCGGGGAAAGATGGGGAAGATTTATCGAAGGGACGTTGAAAAGAGAGGTGAATCGTGGGAAACCCGGGGGACGGAATTTAAGCTGTGGGGGGACGGAAGGGGGGAAAATTGGTGGAAAAGCAGATGTGAGGTGAAAATGACGTGATATGATGTTTTGGGTGATGATGAGAAGAAAAAACCCGAGCCTGGCAACTCGGCAAAAAAGTTTCGTGCCCAGATACGGGGTGAAAAACACACTCAACCCCAATTGTTTGGAATGAGTTTTTTAATTTTTTATTTTTATTATTATTTTTTTTTTTTTATTATTATTATTATTATTATTTTTATTATTTTTTATTTTTTTTATTAAAAATTCGTCTTTCTATTCAGTTAAAAAACAAATTTAACAAAGGAGGACAACAAAATAAAATAATTACATAGATGCGACACATAATGAAAATTAAAAAAAAAAATTAAAAAAAAAAAAAATCAAAAAAAAAGAAAAAAATTAAATGTTAGTTTTTAAAAAGGGAAAAAACCCAGAACGCAAACCCCAAAATTTTTTTTTGGTTAAAATCTGATAACAATTTAGTACAAAAGATTTTGACTCTTTAAAAACAGACATATAATTATTTATTTTTTAATTACTTTTTTATTTATTATTTTTTTATTTATTTATTTATTTATTTATTTATTTATTTATTTTTTATCTATTTTTTTTTTTTATTTTTTGGGTTTCATCAAAAACATCATAATTGCTATTTTACATCAACAAAATGGAATTTAAAAAATTTAAAAATATTAAAAAATCAAAAACCCATAAAAAAAAACAGTAAACATAAACATTTCATAAACTACTTTTTGGGTTTTAACATTAACCAAATGTAGGTTTACAAAAAGTTTATGACTACTATGATATCATTATGTATAAAAAAACAAAACTTAGTAAAAAAATATAAATCAAAAATTAGTAAAAAAAAGTACTTTTTTATCCATTGATGTTTTTGTAAAATGTCAAATTTGATGATAAAAGAGGTCGATATTTTTTAGAAAAAATTTTATTGAGGTGTTTGGGGAGTTGAAATTTGTAGGAATACGAAAAATATGAGACAGGGATTTGGGGATTGAAACAGGCGCCCGTCGGTAGTACGAGATGGAACTCTGAGAGGGAAGATGAATGACATAGAAGTCGGCCCCTAATAATATGTCCATTCCAACGCGATGCAAGAACCCCATGTTGATTTTTGTCGACGCGAGTCAAATGAAGACATTATGAGTAGTTTCAAAATATTTTCTTGTTTTTAAAAACCGGGATTTGAAATTGTTAAGAAAAAAAGATCACAGCAATGAGCGAGCCCCACCACATTTAGGGGGTTTCCCTTTTATTATTAAGGATTTTCACTTTATTTTATTTTTGGGAAATAAAATTTTTTGTTTTGACCAACTGATAAAGTATGTTAAATGCCCCTAAAATAAATTTATGAAAGCTAAAAAACTAATTTTTTTCGATTTTTTCTGAATCTATCTGCGCATAAAAAAAAAATGACGGGAAAGGGCTTTTTTTGTAAATTTCAACCTCCTTTTTTAAAAAAGCATATTTTAATACTAAAATTTTTTTTTTTATTTTTATTTTAAATTTTAAAAATTTTTTTTTTTTTCATTTTACACAAAACATTACAATAATATAAGAAAAATATATTTAACACATTTAAAGAAAATACAATAAAATTTTTGTCCAACAAAAATAAGAATTCTAGAAAATGGGCCCCCTGGGCCTTTCGGCCCGTGCAGAGGGGTTCTTTTTTAAATGATAAAAAAAACAAACAGCTCAGATGGGAAAAGGTACTAAAGATAAGATTTTTTTCAAAGTATTTAAAAAGAAAAATTTTAAAAATATATAATTTTTTTTTAATTTAACATAAAAGCACAAAATAACACAAAGATTATGAAAAACCCTAAATAAAGGT
This sequence comes from Sweltsa coloradensis, assembly GCA_024449915.1. NCBI lineage: Eukaryota > Metazoa > Arthropoda > Insecta > Plecoptera > Chloroperlidae > Sweltsa > Sweltsa coloradensis. The sequence goes on along the minus strand of JAMZAV010005425.1, from coordinate 28,675 downwards.
AAATATATCAAAATATGTGGCAATGTATAAGCAATTAAAAATTTAAAAATTTTTTGTAGATAAATAAAATAGGAAAAACATATTCTTTCACCAATTTACTGTCGATTGTATAAGGAACTGTGATATCCTCCATCCCTCATGACCCCAAAGTGGATTTTGGGTGGGGTTCGGCTTTGGTTTGCCCCTGCAATTTAGTATAGTACAGGGAATTATGAAAAACTTACTCATCATTTAAATCCGGGAAATTTAAAAAACTCCCAATTTATTTTTGTCTGCGACATCTCTATGTATACTGGATATCACTGCAGGCTGGTAACAGTTGCACTTCTCTGATTCCCCTTGTTAACTTTCCCCCCAAAATAATAAAATTAGAAACTTTAACAGGAAAAAACCATCTTCGATTGGTTTAACGGGAAATACCAGTAGGTGTAATTGTTTTTATTTACTACAATTTGAAAAAAAAAAGTCCGCCCCCAAAAAGGGGGGACCCGTGTTTTGAACCCGGTTGGGGCGGCTTTTTTAATTTAAAATTTTAGTAAATAATAGGAAACCTATCCATACAACACACTCGCCTCTCTTTTTGCGAAAACTAAATATGGGGGTAAAGGGGGTAGACGGAGTATTTTCCGTTTATATGAGAGACGTATTTGATACAAAAAGGATACTATTAAAAAATTTTAATTTAAAAAATATTGAAAATTTTGTTAATGATTTTGCAGAAATTTTCCGAAAGGATTTATGATGGGGCGTCAAAAAGCCCATCCCAGGGCTTTTTTTCCCTGGAAGAAAATTTCCGTTTTTGGAAAAAAAGTCGATGTTTGATTTCAAAGAAATTTTGACGAAACCTGCGACTCTCAAAACATCGAAACTTAATGACAACGATTCAAAACTAGGGTTTCAGTGGATGTTCCACAAGTCGGTGCTATCGCCTGGTCGGTGTCGGCTTCTAAGCCCCTGTCTCCTAAGCCCCTGCACCTTTTTTTGGCTTCTAAGCCCCTGTGACCGACGGTTGTGCTACACGTTGTGAAGCGGGGCTATTTATTTAGTAATTAATTAGTTATAAGTCAATGGTAGTGAGACACATTTCATGTGACATGGGACCTGCCCTACTCCTCACTACCATCATTCTGTCCTGACTGATATATTGTATCATTTTAGATTATGTATTATGTCATGATACATTTTGAAATAATAACAATAATAATCATAATAATAATAATAATAATAATAATAAATATCATCAAATAATAATAATAATAATAATAATAATAATAATAAAAAAGAAACAAACCCGGTCCGGCTTTAAAAGACTAAAGTCTTCTTAGCCCTGTCCCTCCAAAGCCCGCTATAACATTGTTCGTATCCCACTCGATTGCGTCGGTGCCTACAGGGTAGGCTTAGTGCGCTCTTGATTTACTGTCTCCCACTAAAAGCAGTTTATATAACGAGTGGGTAGACTGTAAATATAATTTATTTATTTATTTATTTATTTGAGCCATTCAGATAAGAAATGATAACGAATTTGTAAGTGTTCATTATTCTCGAACTTATTTCAAATAAAACTGAGTACCGCAGGACCCGGATGATAAATATTCTAAAACTATCATAATTTAATATCACTTGCATTCGTAATTTGTTGCAAAAATATTTTTTACGGCGTAAAAAGCCTTAAAAAGGACAAAACGTTGCACCCGTGTTTTTTTTAATGGAAAACTGTGAAAACCAGGGTCGGAATTTGTAGAGAATGTATGGTTAGGGGGTTTTAGGTTAGGTCGGTTACATTAACCGTCAATGCAATGTACAGACTCGCTTTACCAACGATGTGGGTACCGGGGAAAACAAAAACTGTAGCACATCCGTCGGTCACAGGGATTAGAAGCTAGGTGCACGTGGGCTTAGGAGACAGGGGCTTAGAAGACTTTTAGTCTTTTAAGCCCAGACGGTTTTGTCTTCTTAGCCACGCTTCGCACGTGTAGCCAACCTTCGGTCACAGGGGCCTTAGGAAGCCAAAAATGTACAGGGGCTTATGGAAGACAGGGGCTTAGAACCCGCGCCACGTGGGTCAAAGTCACATCGGAGTGGTTAACTTGATTCATGGCAACTTGGTGTCCGCTTGTCTGCTGTTATTATTTTCATCCTGTTGCCTTTCTACACCAACTAACCATTGTCGAGGTATCTATAGCACCCGAAACTTACCAAGAACGCGATGCAAGCAGAACACACTGCCAGCTCCACATATCGGCGTGCCAGGAGCTCCTGTAATACAACACACCGAGATTATATTGTATGACAAATGCTATGACATTGAAAAAACTGACTTCTAAGAATTGGATTTTCATGAAGTTGTTTCCTTTTGTAGTTTTATTTGAGTGAAATGTAACATTATATTACACTATATTTGAATCGCGTACACCTGATACTAAAATTTTCTCATCAATCTCTGTCATAACTTATCTCAATCCGTTTTTCACAAGTTTCTCTCATTCCAAACGAAACTGAATCTGAAATAACGGAGATAACAACTAAACACAACTAAATGTATTGTCTAACACTTTTGGCCCTCGCATGAGTCTCATCACTCGAAACACAACCCTTTCGGAAGTTTCTGTGTAGGCATCATAATTATGGCATATATGTTTAATGTTTTACACTAGTATAAGGTGAATGAATATGCATGACCTTTGTTTTCTCATAATTGATAGTTAAACCATTATCATGGGACCATCTATATTAAAAAAGTCATTTGGAGCATTTTGTTTTTACAATTTCAAATACTCTATGAATAGCAACAATTAAAGTATCGTCAGCATAAAGAAAACTATACAAACTTGTTGACCAACTTTAACATGTTCTTAACATAAACAAGATATAATAATGGACTAACATGGAGCCTTGGGGCACACACGATGAACTTTTGTTTAATTTACTAAAATAATGTTGATATTTAACAGTCACACTCTTTCTGACAATATTCTAGTAGTGGCCCCGCCTATTCCAATTCCAAAACTATTTCAACTTTTTCTTTCAAAATGTACTACATCAACCTTAACCTTAATGTCCATGTTAATATAACCGTTGTAGCCCCCCCGTTTGGTCCAGATTGCCCAAATGGCACGAAATATCGGAAAAAAATCGAAAAAAATCGTAAAGTCGATATTCATAAGAAATATTTCTTTCGATTGTAACCCAAACGGGCATTCTACGTTCAGAGTTTCGAAGGTCCTGTCAAATTTTCATCAAGATCGCATATGCCGTTTGCCCGGTAGAGAGCGAACAAACAGACAAAAATACAAAAAAAAAAAACAAAAAAACAAACAACAAACAAATCAACAAAAAAAAACACCCGAGCTAACTTTTTTTGGGGGATCAGTGAAATTGAAGTCTTCGCTCGCTCCTCCAATATAATCTAATTTCCAATTATTTTTTTCGTTATATTTAAAAAATAAGAGTGGTTTTTGGGGCATCACTACAAACTCCTAATACGTACTTGGCAGAAGATGATTAGGCAGTTGCAAGCATTAGGCCTGGCGTTGATAAAACAACTCAAACTCGCAGTTAGCCTCAGTGTAAAATGTTGAATTAGTATAGAACGTCGCTCGGGAGACATGAAGCATTGCCGCTGATCAAGGGTTTGAGGTCATTCTGAAATAACATTTTATAGTGTCCAAACTTCCGAACGATAAAAAATAACAATTTGATAAAACATGCCGAATTCCTGTTTATAATATTAATTTTGACAAACTAAAAACTTCAAATAAACCCCAATAGTACATTGGATAGGGTTATGTGCCGAATTTTTGTCTTCCAATATTATTTTGAAAACCTTAGAGAAAACATTTGTTCAATCTATGAATTCTAGTGTCTGGAATTTTAACGACGACCTGCAAAGTGGCAGTCAGCTATCCTTATTGTTTGAATAGGCGAGTGGTTTTGATCTAGGGCAAACAGTCGTTTCGCCCGCAGCCAAGCGCACGCGTCTGCTTAATTACTAACCTAGTCCTCTTTCTCATACCCGAGTTGGGGGGTTTTCAGCTAGTATGCACAACGCCGCCCCCGAAAGATTTACAATCTGGAAACATCGGTTATTACCTATATAATTTATGTGGTCCATGACCATACAAAAAAAATCAGGCCGATCCGATAACCCGTTTTCTGTGTTAATAAATGCCTTCACATAGTCGAACCTTCCGGCTGGCTGTCTGGCTGGCGGATTCTGACGGAGAAGATAAGCCTGCAGAGAAACGGTATTCTAGAACTACAACTTTGGAGCACACTTAAGATGTACCTCAGACTCATATACTTTGCTTTCAAATCAAAAACCAATCCAAAACCATTTAAATCAATCATTAATAATTGGGAATTTCGGATGTTTTCAATGAGCTACAACGTTCATACATATTGAGGTAATTTCCATGGCTATATTCTTTACTTTATGCTCTGTCTTTAGAATGTAGTGACTGCAACATGGGGATCAAACCCGGGACACTTAGCTGTCCGGGCTATATGCTTCTACCAACTGGGCTATGCAGCACCAATTTCTTGGTCTGTTGATTTACACTTGTTAAAAAACGTGGAACGTTATAGAGTAATAAAACAATACCCAAGTTACAATATTTCACGGTTTGATATGCAACAAAACGCAAAAAAATTCGATATCCCCCCAAATACAAAAATTTGTAAAAAAAAAAAAAAAAACGGCAGCCAAGCTCTCCTTCAAAAGTCTTCGGCTTTGAATGTTTGGAAATATAAGGAAATTGAGACATCTTTTCAATTCTTTCTCCCTAGTTTCGCATTGAAAAGAAGTTAGATCATTTCGGCCTGTTGACGAGCGCCAAGCCAGCAATTTTCCTTGGTTAAAATAGTAAAAATTTTAACTCAAAATCATAAAAAAATTACTTGGTTATGGCATTGACATTCATTTTAGTCTCGTAATGAACCAAATGTAAAAAATTACTTGGCTATGGCCATTGTCTTTTTAAAGTTCTTGTATGAACCAAATTCAATGGCCAAGTAATTTTGTTATGATTTTGAGTTTAAAATTTTTCTTTTTTTTACCAAGAAAATGGTTAGCTTGGCGCTCGTCAACAGGCGAAATGATCTTCCTTCTTTTCAATAGCCTGGTTCAAACATGTGGTTTAGCCGAAAGGGTGTTAAAAGCAAACTTAGAACGTGATCTTACTAACTTTGGTGTGCTAAAACCGAAAATCCATGTTTCTCAGACGTCCGATGTCTCTAACCCCCCTCCCCCCATTACTCCCCCCAAAATAAAAAATTGACACTTTCATTCCACTTGTATTTAGAACGCGATCTTAACTAACTTTGATGTGCTAAAACCGAAAATCGATGTTGCCCAGACGTCCGATGGCTCTAACCTCCCTTTCCCCCCCCCCCCCCCCCAACAACAAAAGTTTGACATCCATTTTTGTTTGTACTTGAACGCGATCTGACTAACTTTGGTGTGCTAATTCCGAAAATGGATGTTGCCCAGATGTCCGATGGCTCAAACACCCCCCCCCCTTTACCGCCTCACCCCTCCAACAACAAAATTTTGACATTAACATACATTTTTGTTCGTACTTGAATGCGATTTGACTAACTTCGGTGTGCTAAACCAAAAATCAATTTTTTTCCTCCTCGTTGCCTCCACCGCCTACACATCCCCGCAAAAAATTGTATGTCTAAATTTGCATGCAACTTTTAAAAAACTGTTAGCGTTATTTTCTTAACTTTAGTGAGTATTTGCTTTTTAACTTAGTACATGATCTTATTGATTTTAGTGTGTTCAATATAAATAATTTACATTGGAAGTCTCGATACGCCTCCAAAATTTACCGATTACATCGTATGTACATCGTATGTATGTGGATAACATGATGTAATCCAAAGGCTCAAAGTGACACGAACCCCATCCGTTGCCATTTAGCCATTTCGTGAATTACCCCACTACAAATGAAGTCTATTTTGTATGCAGAGAAATACACGAATTTGCCTTATGTTAGATGTTAGATATCACAGCCCCTGTGGCTTCATCGACATGTTGAATTTGAATGGCATCATTGCCAGTTCATTGTCAATTCCTATAATGTCTTTGTAACAGATGATGATGTTTCCTGCGTCGCAAAAGAAATTAATTACAAGTTGCTTAGAATGCGTTTCTTGGTGGAGAGTACCGGTACAACCTAAGCCCACATGCCTAGGTGTCTAAACTTCACCATAAGTTAACGCAAACACTACATCTTGACACAGAGTTAATATTTTCGATCGACTCATTTTCTGAAATATATCCTCCTACTAATAGGTGAATGAATGCATGTGTTGACTGATTTTGGAATGCACTCAATGCTCTTTCACTTATTTCAAGTGACCTGCGTTTAGAAGTTTTTAGTCATCTCATGCCTCCTATCTTTGACCATTGACATTATCGGGCTGACTGAACTGCTAGTGCATGATGGACCTTTCGTTGGGATCTCGTCGTGTCATTAATTTTTGTCTCCACTCGTTTTTTTTTGGCATAAGGTTCGTTTCACAACCACAATCGTCACCCATTTGTTGACGGAACAAATAAATTAATATATATATTTCATCTCGGTTTTGATTCTTTCTCGATTTGTTTAGTCGGGAAACACTCCCGTAGGTGTAATTGATTTTATTTACTACAATTCAGAAATTAAAAAAGTCCGCCCCAACCGGGAATCGAACCATCCATTCAGATGTATAATGCAACTACAATTCAGAGATTAAAATGTACCCGTCCTGATGGTCTAGTGGTTAAGACGCCTGTCTGGAATGCGGGAGATCCGTGGTTCGATTCCCGGTTGGGGCGGACTTTTTTAATTTCTGAATTGTAGTAAATAAAAAAATTAAAAAAAAAGTTTAGATTTTTAGATTCTATTACAAAGATTTTTCTTATTCTTTGAAGAACTGAGTGTATCTTTCCACGCAAAATCCTGGGACAAATAATGGTTGAATCTTGCATCGTAGGTGCAACTTACTTACTAGCCATGCCATTGCATTGTCGTCATATTTATTATTTTATTGTTCTTCTGTACTTCGCGACGAAAGAAAAGAAAACATATCAGGTGGTTTCTCAATTTATTTGAACTGGAAACAACCACGCTGAGATGGATTTGTATATTTCCGGATTGATTTCCATATAATTTGAGGTGGTATTTTGCTTTGTCTGCCATTAGGTCTATGAAACCACAGAGTCGTACGCTCATTACAGGCTACATTTTGGAATCATTTAATATGCTACTGCTCATACCACACGTCTGAACTTCGATTAAACTTTCATTGGGATTAATTTGCCCAAAACATACAAGCTGCGTCATCAAACTTCGATTACTCATTTTTTTAAAGCTGTTTTGGCTTTATTACACGGCTCAGAGGCTGAAGTATTATCATTGTCAAAACAGCTTCTCACAATAGAATATGGAGGAACACGACGTTTAATCGAAAGCCAATTGATATGGATTTTGTTATGCTACACCGTAGGCCTTCATAGTCGCCTAGCAGAGGAGTTACAGAAAGTGATATTGATAATTTTGCATCCCATTTTTAATTCGGAAGGAATGTTCTCATCCCAACCAAAATTGGTATGAGTTGTCAGGTACCTAAATAGCTTTGATTATGATTATGATCTGATTATTATGACGTATTTAAAGTTCATTTCACGTTTCATGGCGGCTTTCCCGAGGTACCTGAGTGTACAGCGACCTATAGCGGGCACTTAGGTAATAGGTTTTGTGAATTAAAATTTTCTAGTAGACAACCTCATTACCTACTACTTTATTGTGTGAATTTGGTTGAAATAACAAATCCAATGACTATATTTTGAGTCTTTATCTAAAATTGTGCCGAATATATGAAATCCATGACAAAACCTTCAGTAAGGATTTTAATGTGTTGGTTTTGATCAAGGTTCATACCAATTTGTAGCTGCGATGCGAACTACGTGAGAAACCCCTATCGGCGAATAATATTATTACATAACATGATTGTTGTGCGCTTAAAAGTAAGTAAACATATTTTTGACAACATGTTTGAAGGTTCATGGCCCTACAGATTGAAATAATAACCTTTTTCTGCAATGATTGACTTATACCTTATCAAGTATGGCCTATTTACTAAATATTTACAACAATAAGACAATCATCAAACATTATTGTGCCAATAGAAAAACGTTTAATAAATTATACTGAAAAAATACAAAGTTTGACCTTCATTGACCTCTGCTGACCACAAAATTAATTTTGAACAATTGAAATATTTTTTATTTAAAAGACCCTTAAATAATCTTTGATTGCATACCATGCTTACTAAGTTTTAAAAGTACATTTTTTAAAATTAAATTTTATTACATTTTCATTTAGGGGATGATTAGACCCACTCACCATATGGGGATTTTAGGGGATTCTTTATGGATTATTAAGTGTTTTTTTTTTTAAATCCAATGATACCAAATTCGCTTCTGTTGCAATTTGTCCTATAGGTTCGGCCTCAAATTTGCGGATAGTCGACGGACTAGTAGCGGCGAGAGTCCGAGAGTAACTATCACCAACTAGTATTAAAAATTATCCTACAAGAAGAGTTTTTAAGGAATTTTCGATTTTTCTTTTGCACCTTATTTAACTGAGTGTACGTTAACTGTTTAGCGAGTATTAACAGCCTATCTCATCAATGCTATGTTGTACAGTGTTAAATGTTAATAAAACGCCCTACGTATCAGCTATTCTTTGTGTTTGAACTTAATTTCAAACCAGTTTAACCAGTTTAGCTCAAATTTTGGACTAACCATACTCTCAGACATTCGATTTGTGACAAAAATCAATTTTCAAATAATTTTTATCTTCAAAATTACGTTCACCAACTAGGATCCCCTAAATGTCTACAAATTCGACACATTTGCCCAGAGAAATGGGATTTAAGGGTTGAAGTTTTTAAGTCACTGTTGGGCAACATTGGTTTTCGAATTCAGCGTAAAATTACCTATAAGAAAAAATCATGTTGCCCGCTTTTAACACGAAATCGGCGCCACTTTCAACGATTAACATTGAACTCCCATACCGCGTGGAACTAGGCTACAATGCGAAATTAGGGAGGAAAGAATGAAAAGATTGGCTCAAATTCTATATCCCACAACATTCATTCACAGCCGAAGACTTTTGAAGGAGAACTTGGCTGCCGTTTTTTTTTTTTTTTTACAAATTTTTGTATTTGGCGGGGGGGGGGGGTTATATTTACCTGAAGTCCTACACTCGTGTTAATTATGCTTGGTATTATCCCGATTGACACGCTGTGTTCTGGTGGGAGAATGAAGTACTTAGAGCTTATCTGGGGGAAATCAACAGGACTGTGAACGAGGACCTGAAACACATTGGAGACAATACACACGTGAACCACAACCACATAAATCCACTTTTTGTTTGTTCGTTTGTTGTATTTCATTGCAACAGTTCTTACTCTGGTTCTTACAAAAACATATTTTGAGCGAGACATAACCTGACGAATGAAACATTATATTACAATTATTTGGTACAGCTTACGAATTATTTAAGTTGACATTTTACGAGTGAAGGTTTTATGTGTATTCTTTACACCTTTATTTGAGTGACGACAATTTTCTTTAATAACTATCGAAAAATGATTTTCGGAACTCGTAGCTCGAATATTGTACAGCCAGGCAAAAGAAACTACCTCCATCAAACATAAGAATAAAAAGCAATTTCCCCGTATATTTGCATGGTAGAACCAATAAATACAAATTCTCAGTAAAAATAAAATTTTGGTATCAAGGTGTAATCAATAAATTTAAATTAATGGTTCATTGTGAGGTTATGACCCATACAAATTTTGTTCAAACAATATTTTGCCGTTATATAAACCTGTTTTTCATTGAGATCAAATTCCAACTCGCTATCTTCTCGTGGTTTGGCCCGTGATTAGGGGAGTTTTTCTCCCTACAAATAATGGCGAGCTCTGGGTCGTCTTCGGGGAACTTTCCCCTTCCCTTTGACTACCTCCCCGACAGCGACGACAATGACAACACTGACGGATGATGACACAGACGGAGACGACCACGACGTGGGGGAACCCCTGCCCTCCCCATACGCTTGTGGCTGGTTCTGACCAGCACAGGCCTGTCCACCCCTTGTACCCCCGCGTCATCCCTTACGTCCCTTCCTTCGTCTCGATTAGCAAAGTTGCATAAATATGAGACGTTAAGCGATATCCAATCAAATCAGAACATATTCTGTCTAGTAAAGTGGCCGGTTACCTTCAATCCGAAGCCGTCTAACACGGCATTAATCTCATTGTTGTTCTGACTGTACGAGAAGGATAGACCCTCCATCGATCCAGCAGTGGGGGATCGAAATGGATAACTCTTGTCCACAGATGCCGTGTATCCACGCTCTAAAGTCCACGATGACGCATTATGCGTGTGGTTAAGGTGTTTCGAAAACTGTTCTTGATCTCTAAAATTAAAAATACATAAATATTTTTAGAAGTTGATAAGTTGGGGTTGGTTGTCATGCATAAATCATTATTTGCAGATTGATAAACCTAAATATATAAATATAAAATGTCATCATCGGTAGTTGTTTGTGATGTGTTCATGTGCTCCTTTACAATGCCAGACAGAATGACCCAGAGCTATTTATAACATAATAGTATGACAAAATACGAATAAGATTGTCGTATCCAAAAGTCAACGTGTTAGATATAATATTTTTCTAGAATTCAACTGCCATCACGAGAACAAATGCAAGAAGCACTTCATCTCACTCCCTGAAAAGCTGTAGACAAAAGTCAGTTCGTGATCCTATATAGACTTACATGTTCACGAACTGCCACTGATACTCACACTTTGTCTGTTAAGAGTTTGTCGGCAGCAACAATATTGAATGTGTAGCACAATCCATAGTCCGTGAGAACAGATGTGAATAAATCTTCACATTGTTTCCTCTTGCTCCTCCACCTACATTCGTACATCAAATCATCTAGGGGAGTAGCCACCTGCAACATTATTTACAGCACATATTTTGCACATTTTTTGTTTACGTATTTCAGAGCATAAACTTAACACATGAAGCAACACATAAATGTGTTCAACTTTATCTACCTTACTTAAAAATTGTCGGTGCATGTCTCAATGGGCAAAGGATTTGACGCAAAACCTTTTTTTAAAGCATTTAAAGCGAAATCTTATCAATGTTACCTGCACGACAAACCCATGCTACACTATGGTATAGTGGTTCCAACGAAAGTTTGCAGATAGTTCGAAATTGTTTTCCCAGCATAACAACTTTGTCAAATAGATTCACACACCGAGGAACTCTGTGATTGTGATAGTTAGCTAGTGTTAGTTAGCCTAGGTTGGCTACACTAAGTCAAGATGGCGCACATCTAGAGAGAAACGTAGCGACTGTCAGGTACTCACATTTAATACCTGTATTAACGTATGTAGAATAAACCACTAATTGGAATTACTACAAAGGTGTTATAAATATGCATCCTGAATTATTACATGGTGTACAGAAGTGGTAGTTAGTGACAAAAACCGCGCGTGAAGTGAACAAGTTAGGCAAATCCTAACTCGGCCCGAAGCCAATGCTAGGCCTACTATCGCGTCACCGCCGACTCGCCTAGACAAGAGCCCCTATAGGGGAGTAATGGAAAATGCTCGCCAATGCGCCTAGCAGTGCTGCAATCAGAAATCAGAATTGACTGACGCAAGGGCGTAAGAAAACCCGAAAATCTGACTATCTTGTTCAGTAAGTAGGCCTGAATAGGCCCAATTATAATTTAAACAGAGCCTATAAAACTATAATGGCTCAGGCTCATAGGAAGCTCCCCGAGATGGAGTTTAGTGGCAATGTAAGTGAGCATTGGCGGGTGTGGAAGCAGAAGTTCAGCATCTACCAGAGGGCTACCAAGGGCTACAAGGACGAGGAAGAGGACCAGGTGGCGACCCTACTTCACTTCATTGGAGATGAAGGGCTGTCAATATTTAATACCTTTGATATGCGAAAAGCAGAAAAAAAGAAGATTCAATGTGTTGTCGACAAACTTGACGAGTACTGCAACCCGCGTAAGAATTTGATCTATGAACAGAGTGTATTTTTTACTTGCTTGCAGCAAGAAGGTGAGGCCTTCGACCATTTTCTTACTAATTTAAAGGTTCTGGCTGCAACGTGTGAATTTGGCTCCATGAAAAAACAATTATTAACACTGCGGGTGGTGTTAGGAATCTGGGACAAGGGATTGAAAGAGAGCCTCTTAAGGGTTAGTGACCTAACGTTAAAAAAAGCAGCAGACTTTTGCCGTGCTGCAGAGTCAAGCAGACTACAGGCCCAGGCCATGGAGGAAAAGGTGCCAGTAGAAGAGTTGCTTTTAAGGCAAAGTGAAGCCCAGCTTCCGTCAAGAGGTCGGTTGCACAGAAGCCGGGGGCCCCAAAGAAGGAAGATTAAAGGGGCAGTAGGCCTACCAGGTAGAAGAATTCAAGAGCAGGGGGAAGAAAGAAGACACAAAAAATTTAACTGCAAAAAGTGTGGGTACAGACATATTTTTGAGACAGCCCCCGGCATTCAGAAAACGTGTTTGAATTGAAAAGAGAGAAATCATTTGCTTAAATGGCCCAAAGGAGAAAGAAGGTGGATGAGTGTTAGGTAGAGGAAGGATCCGAGGTGAACAAAACCCCAAAAATCAGTATGTGGACATAAAGTTGGCATGTAGACGATTTTTTATGTTTCATCTCTGATGAAATCTTTAAATCAGGTTCAAAACAATTGTCCCGGAAACCAATAGATGTGGTTGCGGGAATATCCTCCAAGGCCCAATAAAAAAGAAAGATGATACAGGAGGGGAGGTAAGTGTTTACCCTGAAAAGTGTATGCGTTTAAAAAGTTGCCTAAACGGTTGGAGAAACTTCAATTGGCTGTTGCTTTTGGCAATTCAAAATAAAAACCTGTAGGTACTGTAAAACTTGAAGTAAGCATGTGAAAATTTGGGAGGTAAGCCTATACAAATAGACTTTTTGTTGAAAACCCAAGAGTTCAGGCCTTATTGGGACGAGGGATTGCAAAAATTGGGGTGTTGTTGAAGATAGATGCATTAGGGTCCCCGCTGGGCCCCTAGTGTTCATTTTTTGGAACAAAAGAGTTTTTTGGAAAAAAATAAGGTATTTTAGGGTTGGGATGCATGCCTGGAAAAAATAAAAATTTAAACAAAAAAGTGTCCAGAAAATCCATCCGCCCGACGGATCCATTTCGCATGTTAGGTGATGAAAAAAAATTGGAAGAGCTAGGGGCTGCTGGGGTTTATAGGAAAATTACCAAACCTACAGACGGGGTCCACAACCTTGTGATAGTCGAGAAAGCCAATGGTGCTTAGGCTATGCCTAGACCCGGTGACCTCAACCGACGAAAAACGCGAGCACTACCCGTACCTATACAGAAGATTGAAGCTAACTAGCCAACATGAAAGGTTCTTGTTGTAGACATGGGGGGAGGGTTTTTTTTAAAAATTTTGTTAGATGACCAAAGTTCAGGCCGCACTTTCAATATTCCCGTTTGGGTTTAGATTTAATTTTTTGAGACCCCTTTTCGGAATAAATCTGCCCGGGGTGTTCCAGCGTAAAACATGGAAAACTTTGGTTTGGGGAACCGGGGTTTCAGGTAATTTTTTGATGTTTTTATTTCCCCGGTACAAAAAAGAAGAGCACGTTTGGCTCTCAAGCCCCCTCTTTAAGAGGGCCAGGTCTTAATATTAGGAAAACCCATAAAAATTTCAATAAAAAGTTGAGAGGTAGGTACTGGGCCACATAATTGGCAAAAGGGGTTTTGAAGGTTTTATGGGGAGAGGGTAAAAGCCATTTTTGGAAATGCCAGTCAAAAAAATGTAACAGAGCTAAAACGGTTCATGGGGTTTACTTAATATGTAAGCAATTTATTTCAAATTTGTCTTCACTTAGGCACCACTAAGGATGCTTCTTAGGAAAGATTTCCCTGGGAAGGGGAATCATGAAAAAGTTAAAGCAGGCGGTTTAAAGGAAAATTGTGCCCCCCCCGGTACTAACCTATTAGCCTACGAAGGAATATTTTTTGAAACCCCCGACCTCCCAGAGGGGGTTGGGGGCCCTGTCTTATGCAGGAGGGAAAACCCATCGCTACGCGTCGCGTAGTTGACCGACCCCGAAGTTCGATTCTCCAAATTGAAAAAAAAACGGGGCTGGAATAGTGTTTGGCGGAAAAGGTTTTCACTACTAGTATAGGATGACGAACATGATCCAAACTGCCAAAAAACCCTTTGGGTTTTTCGATTTTTAAAAAAAACATAAAAAAGGTGTCACCAGACCCCAAAGACTACAAACAAAAACCTTGTAAAATTGATCTGTGTTAACTATGTCCCTGGCTCGCGATTCCCTAGGGGACACATTTCCAAGCTGCCCTCCCCGGGAAACAGGTGGGGAAAAATCTCGAGGAAGATGTTACAGCCCCACAGATACCCAAAACACTTACCCAATGCCCAAAGGAGAAGCAAGAGGAAATTTAAAATTACAACTGAAATATGAGACTGCTCAGATCCTAAAAAATCGGATGACAGTGGAGGGCCAGATCATGGGTACAAGCCCCGAAAGTGGAAAGTCTTTTGGAACATCAGAGATCAACTGTTTTGGGACGGCTCATTTTGTGGAGCCCGAGTCTTGGTCCCCCCCATTCTCGGGAAGAGTATGTAGACCTATTGCATGAGGGGATTTGGGGATAAAAAGACCAATCTCGCGCAAGAAAGGTTATCTTTTGGCCAGGTATGCCCAAAAGAAATCAAAGATAAATTAACTTTTGCGGAATTTGTAAAAAATTTAAAAAAAAAATGTGAAAAAACCCCTTGATTCATACCCCATACCTGATGGGCCGTGGGAGGCCCTTGCTACAGATATATTAGATTTCAGGGAAACCCGTCCCTAGTCATCAGGATTTTTACTCAAAGGGATGAATTTCCCCAAAACTGCGATCAAAATCAGCAAATGAAATCAAAAAAAATTCAAAGCAGTTTTTTCGGACACGCATTCCTTAAAAGGTAGTCTCGACAATTTTTCCTTTTGGTACAGGGATTTAAAGAATTCGCTGTGCGGGAATTTCAACACTGTTCGTCCAGCCCTCGCTCCCCAAAATCCAAGGGGTATGGCCAAAAAACGGAGTAAAAATAGGAAACAATTTGAAAAAACCCCATTATTCTCAAAGGACTTTACCTGTTCCGTTAAAATCCCCAAAAACTCCCATAAGGGGAACCCCCGTTTTCCCCCCCTAATTGCTCCCAAGCGGCAGCTCAGAACCAAAACCCCCCCCCAATCAACGGCCCCACTCGGCCCTTTAAAATGCAAAATGGGGTAAAAGGGGGATACTACAGCTCTCCCGACAAAACAAAAAATGTATCAGACCAGGGTTTTAGGTCTTTCCCCCTAGAAGAGGGGTAAACAGTATGATACGAGAAGATTGGTATGGACACCCAGCAAAAGTGTTAAAAAAGTAATGAAAACACCACGGGGTTTTGTAGTCCCCCAAAGGAGGATAGTGGAACGGCAGAAAAACAGACGAGATTTTATGAAGTATATGGAGTCCGGAAAATTTCGGCTAACAATTCTCATTTGATGTAATTACCCAGGAAGTAGCTGAAGAGACTTCTTCAAAGCCCAAACCCAATTTCCCCAAAGCCCCGTTCCCTTCGCATTGGAACAGTTTTCCCCGTCCCCCAAACCGTACTTAGTGCACCCAACAGCGAACTGAGAGTGCTCAGGGTACGAAAACCGGTTTTTTCCCCCGCCGTGTTGGGAAACCCCTAGGGTAGCTCGTAATGTTTAATGGGGGGTGGTAAGGTTCTGAGGGGGTGGGGTTTAGTGGAAGGGGGGGGGCAATAAAAAATACTTTAAAATGTGGGGCGTTCTGACCTGCATTAAAGATATTTCCCAAATTTTCCCAATAATTTCGTAAAACTATCGTTTAATAAAATTATTTTTTGAAAAACGCATGTTGTAGCAGTCCCTTATAACTTTTTTTTGTTGTTTTATAGTGGCGTCGCTTTAGCGCAATCTGCATATGCTCGCGATAGTGGCAAAAGACCTTGATATCGATATTAAATTAACTTAAATAAATAAAACGAATTTAGAGTCTGCTCTATGAGTATTTTTCGGTGCTATTCTGCCCCTGTTTTCAGTGGGTAAGGTCTTTTTATTTAAAGAGGAACGACGAATTTTAAAATTTGTTTCTGGACGCACCTTGTTAAAACATATGTAATACAAAAAACAAATCATTGTAGATTGTGTCGTCTACAATAATAAAAAAAATAAAAATAAAAGTAAAATACCAACAACAAATGTACATAAAAAAAAACCAACAGTTACCGATCCTGTATACATATTGATACATAAAACATTTTCAAAGCGTTTTTAATGTTTAAACCCCGTCGGGACCACCGACCCACCCACGATTTTTGCTCGGAAGCAGATAAATTTGCAAATCATATGAAAGCAAAACCACTTCAGGGTGGTCATGATTTTCACAACTTTCGGTTGTATAATATCTTTTTAGCTCCGTGAATTAAAAAAAAGAAATTTATCGTCATGCTTCCATTTTATAACTTCTTGATATGGAATTAAAAATGCACAAGAGGAAAACAATAACGAAACAAAAATAGGCGCTCGACGGATAGAGGGCGGGCATGAATACGGGTCAATCTCAGTTTTGACGGGTTTTTTAAGTTGGTTTATTATGTTTCCTATGCCGATGGTTTTCCCGGGTTAAAACCCCCGGGACTGTGTTTTCTTTTTACTTTTTCATTTGGGTTAAAAAAAAAAATATGTTGTGGGTTTTCAATTTTCCACAATAGAAAAAAAACCGTCCAAATTTGATAAGGGGTGACAAAACATTTTTTTCGCAATCTATCATGTTTTGCCCCGTTTTTCCAAGATACCTCCCCCCCCCCTCCCACCCCCCATCCACTTTAATGCAAATTAACCAATGTTACCGTGGCAAAATTTTTTGATAAAAAACCTGATTGTTGGTGTCTGTTTGTGAATTCCGTCTTTGTTAAAAATCAGTTATAAATAAAAAATATGTCATTATTGAGTCAATGACGAAATAAAAAGGGATTTTACGCGGGATTCGAAAAGCAGTGCGTTTGGGGTCAAATATACGTAAATGTAAATTTTTTTTCGGTTTTTTCGTAGCGGGGGTAGTGATTCTTTTTTTTTATACGTAAATGTGTTTTCCCCTTTTTGTAGAAAATTTGGTATGATATGAATATGAATTTAAATTTTTTTTTTTAATTTTTAAAAATTTTTTTAGTTTTGGGGTGTGGCTCGAGTTGGGGAAAGGGGAAATGGGAATGTGTCAGACCCATAAAATTTATGATCGAAAAGGTAGTTTTTTAAACATGGGCCCTTGAAGGAAGGAAAGGGTCGGCGAACAGACAAAAAATAAAACAAGGACTCGAACAGCGCAAACCCCCATTAAGACGACACAAAAAAAATTGGGGCTTGCCAAACTGTTTGCATTTGTAAGCAACGCCAAAAAAATACTTCTCATTGGGCAAAAATGGACTATAGGTACCCAGGGACCGTGTTCCCTTTCAACAGAAAAAGTTTTCCCGCCCTGAAAAACGTATACTAGGGGTTTTAAAGAACCCCTTAGATTTAAGGGTTATGTCAAATACTAAGTTTCGGACGGAATGAAACATGACCCTTTGGAATGCATTTTTGCGACTATTCTGGTAAAGTTGTAATTTGTAAAATTTCCAAAACATGTATGCGATTTCATGTCATTTTCTCTAAGGCCCCGATAAAAAGTATATCCAGTTCCCATACTAAATTGGCATACCTATTAAAGGCATTATATTATTCACTTAATTAAAATTGTAGTTTGATTTTAAAAGTGTTCTCGTTGAATAGATTCAAGGATCATTATTCCAAGAAAGCAACCAGTGGGGGCATCCAAAATTTTATAAGGGGTTCATTTTCATGTTTCAGTCTGATTTTTGATGTATTGAATGTATTTGATTGTAAAATTAGGAAAGATGTGATAGTTAGCTAGTGTTTTTGTTGTTAGGTTGGCACACTGAGTCAAAATGGCGCACATCAAGAGAAAGTAGCGAGTCAGCTACTCACATTTAAAACCTGTTTTAATATGAGAAATAACCCCAAAAAGGAATTACTACTAAGGTTTATTAATATCATCCCGAATTTACATGATCTTTCACAGATAATTTTTGCTTGTGTTTTAAAATATTTTTTTCCCTTTTTAAATAAAGGAAAATTTATTTTGGCGCTTTATTCTCGCATTTTTTCGTTTATGAGTATAAAAGGTTAAATTCACTTGTAAAGCACGTGAAAGGGGGTGTTAAGAAATTTTCATATAACCAAAAATACTTGTTGGTGTGTCCGGGCAACAGAAAAGCGAATACACTGTCTAGAAAAAGGAAACCCTACTAGGTCGAACGCTATGCCAGTTCGAATGCAAAAGAGACGACCTACGCCCGTCCAGGTCAGGTTCAAAAAGAAAGAGAAGCAGGCGGTACGAGGGGATGAAAAAATAAATTTTACTGAAAAAAGAGTGGGCTTAACTGGCCCCCCCCAGCACCATATAAGGAAGATTAGCAATGCAAGTTTTTGATAAAGCCAAAATATTACTGTGGTAAATTTTAGAACTTCGTTATAATGTGAAAATTTTAAAATTTTAAAAACACATGAAATAATTTACCGATTGGCGAAAAATAAGATTATCAGCCATGTTGCTATAATGTCCTCTTGTGTAAGCATAACGTAATTCCTAACGTTGGTAACGGAACGGAATTTTTTAGAAATTAAAAGTCATCACAGGCATGCTTGGCTGATACGGGAGCTTTTATAGATGATTTATTATGAATACGCACTGCCCCAAAGAGATGGCCAATTCAATCATGCACATATCGTTTGTGTAATTTTTGGAGTAAAATGCTAGTAAATTAGTTTATGAAATAGTAATAGTAATAGTAATAGTAGTAATAATAAATTAGCGTTATGTGGTTTGACCTTCGTGTAACATGGGCTTGTGGCACAACTGTATGTTTTTGTTGCTTAATACTAATAAAAGATTTAGCTTACATGCTTTGATCATCGGGGACGCCACCCAAATAATTGTCCGACTCAACATGAAAGAAGGAACGCTGACGGCTCCCAAGAGTTTGAGGTGGCATCTATCTTTTCCATTTGAAACCACTCATCTTCTCAAATAGCATAAATATTGTATGAAAAGCGATGTCACGCACAAACTTTACTCATGAATGTTCTGTCAAAAGACTTTTACTAATGGTTGTTAAATGCACGCTTAACAAAAAGAAATGTACCTCTTCCAAGAACTGAATGGCTCTATCATTATCATCCACTGTATCATCAAACTTGTTGGGATTATAATTGGCGTAGTATGGAGCAAGCAAATATACATATCTTCTTTTTGCAATGCTGAAATCACACAAAGCATTTGATCATTAAATATGAACTCAATGTTAATCGGGTTCGGGTCTGGAGGTCGCGTGAGACCTCCAAGGATGAAGATCAAGGTTCAGCCTATGTGGAAATATCAATTCATGGATAAGATTTTTCTTCCTGCAGATCCATACTGGATTAGCAACATAAATCATCCTCATCAATTTCTGATTGCCAAAGCAAAGAGGGGGATCCTAGGACGAAGTATTATTGTGAACCATGCTTTTGAATTGATTTTCTGCACTAAATAAAATTGATTATTTTAATGCTTAAATACCCATCAAAACTTCAGTCATAACTAGTTTATAACACAACTTCCCATCATATCGTATCATTAACTTAAAGGGGCTAAAAACCCCCAAAATTATTTTTTACCACGTGATCTATAGCACAATACTACACTAAAATGACCGTTTAAAAAATCATATCTTGTAACTGTGATTTAACACGAATTTTTGATTTTTTTTATCCAGAAATTTGCAAAAATTTGTGTTTTGGGAAATTTCTTAAATTGGCTTTAACCTGATTCTTTTTTGGTCCACATAGATACTAGAGCATAGTACCAATCTAAAATGCCCCTTTATAACATCGTGTCTTGAAACTGTGCCCAAATATACCCTCAAACACGCAAAAATATGCATTCCAAAATCATACCCCATCTTGGTAATCAGCATATTTTGACCAAACTACTTGCCCAAATTGCAAAAAAAAATATAGAGAATTTACAGAAAAGGCTGTAGCGTACGTCAATAATGGCCAATATTTTTTTTTATCAAAATCCTCCAAGGTCACGGGGCATAAAGATCGTCCCCATGTTATTTCTTATGGGAGATTTTTGCCGATTGGACCTAGCTCTAAAAATATCATGTTTGACAATTTTTTGGGAGGTCATGGTGGCCCCAAAATTTTTTCTGTTGATTGCTAAATTCATTACTAATTAGCCTGAATGAAATATATTTTTTGAGTCTAGCGGTTAAATACCCCTTTAATAAACTAAGATAATAGAAACTGTCATAATTTACCTCTCATCTGAGCCATTACCGAAGTCCACTTCTTGATTAAAGTCAAAGACTGACTTTCGTATCTGAAACAAACGTGTTTACATTATGTGCCCAATTTAGGCTGTATCGTCGTCAGTTTGATATATTTTAAGAACAAAAAATATAGATTAAATTGTTGTATGAATGATAGATGGTCTTGTAACTAAAAAAAAACTTGTTTTACATTTTTTGGACAGGAGTTACAAGATAACCCCAGTGTTTGAGATTAGAAGGCATAATATTGTTATGCATTGTGAGGGCTGTGGCCTCACATCATGTTTTTGTTATTAGATGTGTTTTTTAGTAGTCATTAGCAACGAATGGAGTTGAAATGGATGTGAAATGAGTGTGCTATGTTTTTAAACTAGGAAAACGCTTAAGTCCCGCCGCGTTGTTGGATGAGCGTAATTGGTGCATTGAGCTGCCATGTGTTATGCGGATTTTCTGTTGTTCTGTGAAAAAATCATTACTAAGTTGAAGATTTAAAAAAAAATTAAATTAAATTAAATGAAAAATTAGCTTAAATTTTAAATTTTTTAATTAATTGTAATTTAAAAAAGGAAAAAATCGTAATATTGAAATTTTCATAAGAAATAATTATTTGATTGCGCACAAATTTTACACAAATATATGAATTTATAAAATTAAGGTTCTGTGAAAAAATTATTACAATAGGATAAAGCATATAGGTGTTATAAGTCAAAGAATTGTTTTAAAAAAGAAAAAAAACGTAAAATTTCGATTTTCATGAGAAATAATTTTTCGATTACGCTCAAATTTCGCACGAATATCTTAATTCATGAAATTAAGGTTCTGTTAAAAAATCATTACAATCGGTTAAAGCATGTAGGTGTTATAAGTCGAAGAAAGTTTTTAAAAATCGAAAAAAATCGTAAAATTGCGTTTTTTTATGAGAAAAAATTTCCCGATTGCGCTCAAAAACGTGGCAGTTCTAAGTTCAGAGATTTCGAAGGCCTCCATGAAATTTCATCGCAATCGGAGTATCGGTTTAGCCGGAATCGTGTTAACAGACACACAAAAATACAGAAAGAAAAAAAAAAAAAAAACATTCCGGATTTTTTTCTCCAGTGTAGTGAAATGGAATCTTCGCTTCGCTCGCTACGCTCGCTACGCTCATCCAACTAAAGTAATTCAAATAAAGAAGAAATATACAGTCCACATTTAAATAAGCCTACCAGTTTTATTCATTGGTCCAACCGCGCCAGATTTATCACGAGTTTGCTTTGCTTCGACAGTGTCAGCAACCAGCAGAAAACAGGTCAGACAAACTATTTATTACTTAGCCTTTCAACATGGACACAAAACAAATCAAGCTTTGGGTGAAGCAAAGAGGTATTTATAAAGCTACAATTTCAAGGATTCAGACGTTTGTCAGTAGTCTCGACATATGGCAGGATGTCAATAAGTTACAAATTAGACTTGAACAGTTACTGGAAACCTGGACAAGGTTTGATGAGGTCCAAACCAATCTAGAGTTGCACGATGAAAACATAGACCATGAAGGAGAGAGGATCACCGTTGAAACTCTGGTTCATGACCTAAGAGCAACTATGTTAGGCTTGTTAAGCGAGCGAAGCGAGCGTTTCCATTTGACTCTGCCGGAAAAATTAGTCACTGGTTTTGTTTTGTTTTTTTGTTTGTTTGTATGTCTCGCCATAACGTTCGAACGGAGGCTCGGATCGAGTTGAAATTTTGACCATCCGCAAGCTTCGTTCTCGATTGAATGCCATTAGTTTTGTGGCAAAATCGTTCAAAAAGTTAAAAAGTTACATTAAAGTTAATCGAAAGTTTTTTTTTCAAACTAACCGGCGACAAAATCTGAGATGGCCAAATCATTTAGAATGTCCGTCCGGTCACGAATATGTCAATTTTATTTTGATCCAATAAGTAGTGTTGATGGAAATAACATTATAACAAAAGTAACGTTGCCATGGCAACGAAAAGACGCGCGAAGTTTCTAATGCACTGCCACCTAGAAGTTATTAAAAATACTTTCGAGAAAGCAGTTTATTATTTGTCACCAAAGAGTTTAAATAGTTTTCCCAAGGAGTCAAGGTCCTCTAGATGGCGGTGGATTTTATCCACAAAGTAAAGGTTTACACACGGGTTTACCCAAATACCTTGGCAATAATAAATAATATTGAAAACAAAACGTCGTTAATTTTAAAATTTTTAAAAAAAATGTGCAATGTGGGTCTAGCTATAGCACGTGCTCGCTTATCAACGCGTTCAACTGAGCGTTTCCTAGTTAGAACCTAGACAACATTTAGTTGACCTAGACGCCTCAAATGATGCAATTGGCGCATCTCGCAGGCCTAGTAAGACTAAGTTAAACCTACCGTCTATAAAGTTGCCTAGTTTTGACGGCTCTTATACAAAGTGGCTGACGTTTAGTGACAGCTTCAGAGCTATGGTTCACGACAACAACGATGTGGCCATTATAGAAAAGTACTACTATCTGATATCTGTTCTAACAGGACAAGCATTAGAATTGATTCAAAATTTACCGCTGACTGAGAATAACTACACTGTGGCTTGGAAATTATTGAAAAATCGGTATCAAAATAAAAGGCTGATAGCATCTCAACATCTTAAGGAGTTGATCGATATTAAATCAGTACAAAAAGAATCTGCTACTGAATTGTTACAATTTATCAACACAGTGTCTAGTAATCTAAATGCTCTTAAGGCCCTTAGTATTGAAACACCTTTGGAAGAAGTCATATTGTTACATCTATTCACCAGCCGTTTAGATAGTAATACACGCAAAGAATGGGAACTCACTCTCAATGATCAAGCATTCCCATCACTTGATAGTTTCATCGCTTTTCTTGAACACAGGAGACAAGCTCTAGAAAACGTTCAACCCTTCAGTAACAGTAATTGTACAGATCGTAAGTTCATTACTGCTGAAGTCAAGGGAAGATTCAATCCAAGCAAAAGAAAGTATAATGCATACATTTCTAGGCCTACAGACACAACTGTACCTAAATGTCAGTGTTGCAATGAATCACATTCGTTGTACAAATGTGATGAGTTCAGGAACTTAAGCCTAGCTCAGAAACAATATTGTGTACAAAATAACAGGTTATGCTTCAACTGTCTTCGCACTGGGCACGTTGTCAAGTCATGCCACTCAAAGGGTTGCCGAAAGTGTGGCAAAAAACATCATACTCTGTTACACAATTCTAATCTTGAAAACGTGGGTTCTTCTGACATGGTTCAGAGAATATCTAATCCTGCACCATTATGTGACAACACAGATAATGGTCACGAGGGAAGTTCAAACCAGTTTCAGAACGCATGCTGTGCATTCAAGGATATCCAATCACATGTTCTATCAACAGCAATAGTCCTCATAAAAGATTGTAATGGCAAGCTTCAAGAGTGTAGAGCTCTTTTAGACAGTGGAAGTCAATCTTACTTTTGTACTGAAGATTAATTAGTACAGCGTTTAGGATTGAAGAAACATAAGAACCACATTTCAATTCGAGGTATCAACAACGTAGCCTCAGAATCAAAGCATTTAGTTGAATGCCAACTGCAATCTAAAGTAGGCAACTTCAATGCTAACTTGTCATGTTTGGTTCTGCAACGCATAACCGGCCAGATGCCAGATATGTTGATTGAACATGAACAGTGGAATATACCTGACATCGATTTAGCTGACCCAACATTCTTCCAGCCAGGAAGGATTGATCTGTTGATAGGGGCAGAACTCTTTTTCCAGCTTCTAAGGCCTGGACGAAAGTCAAGATTGCGTAAAGGTAATGATATTATAATTAATGTTTGGTGGTCAGTTCAAAGGCAGCAGATATTCGTTGCAGTACTGTTCCATCCATTCAGATGTATAATGCAACTACAATTCAGAGATTAAAATGTACCCGTCCTGATGGTCTAGTGGTTAAGACGTCCACCTGGAATGTGGGAGATCCGTGGTTCGATTCCCGGTTGGGGCGGACTTTTTTAATTTCTGAATTGTAGTAAATAAAAATAAAAATAATTATTTTATTCTACAGGATACAGTGTTAGGTTGGATACTGGCAGGACGTTTCCAACAAGTATGTGGCGATGCCTCTACTGCATCTGTTACCGCACACTTCTTGCAAACAGATGCAGTCTAGATTGGCAACTGCAACGTTTCTGGGAACTTGAGGAAGTCCACTCAAAGCCAAGAACCGACGAAGAACAAAAATGTGAGCGACATTTCCAAGAAACCGTGACAAGGAATAGTAAAGGGAGATTTGTAGTAAGGCTTCCATTCCAGGCAGATCATGAGACTCTTGGTAACTCATTCGATCAGGCAAGCTACAGATTTAAACATTTGGAAGGTCGGCTGTACAAACAACCAGAACTACGATTGAAATACAACAAGTTTCTTGAAGAATACGAAAAGCTAGGCCATATGGTACAAGTGCAGACAGATTCAGGTGTACATTCTGACAATGTATACTATCTGCCTCATCATGCTGTGTTTAAGGCTTCCAGCACCACAACCAAGACACGAGTTGTTTTTGACGCTTCAGCCAAAACCACGAACGGTAAATCCTTAAATGATATCCTGATGGTGGGTCCTACTATTCAACAAGACTTGTGGTCAATCGTGGTACGGCTTAGAACACATCAAATTGCATTTCCTGCTGTTATTGCTAAAATGTATCGTCAAGTCAACGTAGATCCACGGGACACTCGATATCAAAGAATTCTCTGGAGAACATCGCCTGAAGAATCTGTCAAATGTTACGAGCTTACAACAGTCACCTACGGCACAGCTTCAGCTCCCTTCTTGGCAACACGATGCTTACAACAACTTGCCGAAGAAGAAGCTAGCAGCTAACCTCGTGCTACAGAAGTGCTAGGACGAGACTTTTACGTTGATGACTTGCTCAGTGGCTGTGACAATATCCAGGATGCTCTTCAAATTCAAGATGACCTGACCATGCTATTAAATAGTGGAGGATTCCCACTCAGAAAATGGTGTTCAAACTGTCCAGAGTTACTTGAAGCAATACCTACAGAGTACAGAGAAACCCAGTTACCTCTTCAATTTGATCGCACAGACAGCGTTAAAACACTTGGTTTTATTGTGGAATCCAAAGTCAGATAAGTTTCTCGTTCAAAACAAAAGCTCTTCATATTCGCACGATCAAGTGTCTGCCACGAATGTTACAAAATGGAAGATTTCATCAATCATTGCGTCGATATTTGATCCATTAGGTCTTGTCAGCCCAATAGTGATTTTACATAAGATATTTCTACAGAAGTTATGGCTTCATAAACTAGACTGGGATGATCGACTACCACAAGAGTTATTGATAGAATGGAACAAGCTTCACCAACAACTTTCTTTTGTCAACAACATTGAAATTGACCGATTAGTTCTATGCAAAGCACCAATCATAGACATACAGATTCATGGTTTCTCAGATGCATCAGAACGAGCGTATGGCTCGTGTTTAGATCTCAGATCGGTCAATGTTCAAAATGAAGTTAGTATTCATCTACTGTGCTCAAAATCAAGAGTAGCACCTGTAAAAAAGATAACTCTGCCCCGTTTAGAACTTTGTGGAGCATTGTTACTAGCACAACTGGTACAGAAAACACTACCAATCTTGAACCTTAAGATTGACAGCACACATCTTTGGACGGATTCAACCATTGTTCTATCATGGTTATCCTCGTCTTTAAATCGATGGGAAACATTTGTTGCGAACAGAGTATCCAACATTCAAGAATACACTAATGTAAAGGATTGGAAACAATTTCAAAACACAATCCAGCAGACCTTATTTCAAGAGGAACCGATCCTAAAACACTTAATCAACTTGATATATGGTGGCACGGACCTGACTGGCTACAGCAATCTACTCTATCGTGGCACTCATCCGTCCCATCATTGAACAGTGCTGACAATTCCATATCCGAAAAACGTAGAATTGTCAACACCATGTTAGTTACTAATACTGTAACAACCGAGATTATTTCCAAATACTCGTCACTCTCGAAACTGACACACGTAGTTGCGTATTGTTTGCGATTCAACTTCAATTGTAAGAATTCGATGTCAAGAAAGTCAGCTGTGCTATCTGCTGAGGAGCTGCAATCTGCTCTCAAAATTTGCATAAAATGTGTGCAAAAAGATGTTTACCTTCGTGAAATTCAAGAGCTTCAAGACAACGGTCAAGTTTCAAAGAAAAGCTTACTGTTAAATCTTCATCCATTTTTAGACGATGAAAAGTTCTTGCAAGTCGGTGGGAGACTAAATAATTCAGAACTTCCATACGATAACAAGCATCCACTTATTCTGCCACCAAATCATGATCTTACTAAATTGATAATCAATTCTGAACATCTCAAGCTACTTCATACAGGTCCGCAATTGTTAACTGCATCATTGCGCCAGCAATATTGGATCCCCAGAGCAAAACAAGTAATCAAGAATTGCATTCACAAATGTTTACCTTGTTTCAAACTGAAGGTATCAACATCAAAACAATTGATGGGTCAATTACCTAAAGCCCGTGTTCAACCATCTCGTCCTTTTGTGAACACAGGAGTAGATTATGCTGGTCCTTTTTCAATAAAGACTGGATCAGTACGCAGCAAAACTACAATAAAATGCTATGTTGCAATATTTGTATGCTTTGCAGTAAAAGCTGTACACTTGGAACTCGTGAGTAATTTAACGAATGAATCCTTTATAGCAGCGTTAAGAAGGTTTACAGCCAGGAGAGGCAAGTGACATTTACAGTGACAATGCTACGAACTTTGTGGGCTCAAACCGTAAGCTTCAAGAGTTGCGTAGGCTATTTCTTACCGAATCGTTCTGCAATCAGATCAAGAAATATGCTGCTAAAGAACAATTTACGTGGCACTTCATTCCGCCCAGTGCACCACACTTTGGTGGTCTCTGGGAAGCTGCAGTGAAGTCCATGAAATTTCATTTGAAACGTGTGGTAGGGACGGCTACACTGACGTTTGAAGAATTAGCTACTCTACTTTCTCAAATTGAAGCATGTATGAATTCCCGTCCTTTTACCGTTTTGTCAAACGATCCTTATGATCCAACATTTATAAGTCCAGGTCATTTTCTCATAGGCGCTCCTTTAATAAGCCTACCTGAGCCAGACTTGCTTAATACGTCGACAATCAACCAGTTATCACGTTGGCAACGAGTCCAACATATGCACCAGCAGTTGTGGAAAATGTGGTCAAGAGACTACCTCAACGGACTCCAGCAACGACAGAATTAAATGGTCCACTTCCAACAACAATCTACAACCGGGAATGGTGTGCCTTGTTCGAGATGATCGTCTGCCTCCTCTCCAATGGAAACTTGGGGTCGTAGAGAGCATCTGCCCAGGGATTGATGGGCTAGTTCGAGTTGTCAACATACGATTAGGTCGCAACGTGATGAAGAGACCAATTCGTCATTTAATTCCTCTCCCTACTCAATGTCTTATGTAATACTTCATTGTATTTTGATCTCCAATCAACGGGGGGAGTATGTTTGAGATTAGAAGGCATAATATTGTTATGCATTGTGAGGGCTGTGGCCTCACATCATGTTTTTGTTATTAGATGTGTTTTTTAGTAGTCATTAGCAACGAATGGAGTTGAAATGGATGTGAAATGAGTGTGCTATGTTTTTAAACTAAAGTAATTCAAATAAAGAAGAAATATACAGTCCACATTTAAATAAGCCTACCAGTTTTATTCACCCAGTATCAGTAATTTTATGAAGATGATTAGACATTGATGGCCACTATGATCTAGAAAGGCAATTTTCGTATCATCATTAGGTTTAATTTGTAGGATTCTAGCCATACACATTGTTTAGGCCGAGTGCCGATGTGAATTGAGTGAATTTTGGGGATTGGGGGAGGGGGAGGGGGGTTACACTTATTTTGCGATTGTCTCTGTTCTCTCAAATTAGACACAAAAGAACAATGCAGTGAAACAGCCTGAGCATCCAGGGACAGATTCAGGGAGATTGGGTAAACAGCCCCCCCCCCATGAGATTCCGTATTTCATTTTTCAGCCAATTATCAATCTCAACTATTGTACATTTACAATTTGAGATTTTGAAACTGTTTAT
>JAMZAV010005424.1:0-62900 GCA_024449915.1 Sweltsa coloradensis | reverse complement strand
CAACCGTAATCTCACACGCAAAAAGTCGATAAAAATGTATCCATTAAGACAAACCGAACGTTATCAAACACAACGTCGATAATGTAGGGAAAACTGTTTTTGATAAAATCCTTCAGAAGCCGGAATGGCTCTTAAAGCGACCCGCAGGAGATCGCTCCCGTTCAAATTATTATTTACATTACCAGTTAGTTTTGCCCCCTCATAGCTATAATCTCTTTCGTTTTGTGCGTCACTTACTATCTTATTAAACCAAGGGTATTTTAAGCTTCGATTAGATACAACTCTCTATTTAGCCAGGGCAAATATGTCTAGACCTGCAACAATATTATTAACAAAGTTATTATTATTATTATTATTATTTATTTTCCACTAATAGGCTTAGTAGGAAGGTTGGCAGAAAAGGGCAGTATGCCCCAAGCACAAGGTGTCTGCCAGCCTCTACACAACAAACTGTGATAATAAACAAGAACTTATAAAACATAGAACATAGAGATAAAAGAGACAAACATAGAAGAGTATATAGTATATATAGTAAATAAAAAAAATAAAAAAAAACACTTGTTTTCTATCTTGTTCCAGGAATATTGCCATTGCTCTTTTAGCTTTTGTTTACAAAATGCTTTTAAATCTGAAGGAATGATTAGCTGACAGTCTATGCTGTCCTTTTTGCATGTGTATTTTGCACATTTGTCTTGCTACTGCGTTACCAAGATCCCGGAATGACCAGGGAACAGAATAGGAAAGCTTTGTAAGTATTATCTGAATCTTGTGAATTATGGGATGACTTGGATAAATTTCAGACATTGCTTCTAGGGAACTTTAGAGGCTGTGCGGATTAGAAACTTTGATTCGTTACTCATTTGGACATATAGTAGGCTTTGGAGTAGTGCAATCAGTTCAGCATTATACACACTGAACATTGGGTGGAGGTGGAAAGTGAAGTAACCTGCATCAGTAGTATAAGAACAACCAACCGAATCATTCATTCTACAGCCATCTGTAAAGATGCAGCTAAATTCATAAAAATGAGAACGTTTTTCTTGAAATAATGCTTGGAATTGAGTATTGAATGTAAGACCCTTTTTGTATCGAGACAGTTTGGTGATGCAAGTCGGTTTGCAGAACGTCCATGGTGGAATTGAACCGTACGACGTTATGAAGGCTAAAGGTAATGTTATGTGCAATTTCTCCAACCGCTCAAGCAAACGAATGCCTACTGGTCTTATTGCTTTCGGACGTAAGAAATAACGATTTTTAATTGATTGGATATTGCTTAACGTCTCATATTTATGCAACTTGGCTAATCGAGACGAAGGGAGGGACGTAAGGGATGACGCGGGGGGACAAGGGGTGGACAGGCCTGTGCTGGTCAGAACCAGCCACAAGCATATGGGGAGGGCAGGGGTTCCCCCACGTCGTGGTCGTCTCCGTCTGTGTCATCATCCGTTTGTGTTGTCTTTGTCGTCGCCGTCGGGGAGGTAGTCAAAGGGAAGGGGTTCCCCGACGACGACCCAGAGCTCGCCATTAGTTTCAGGGAGTGAAACTCCCCTATTCACGGGCCAAACCGCGAGAAGGTGTCGAGTTGGAATTTGAAGGCCCTTCAGGCTTGGGTTTTGCCACTTTTATGTAGTACCGTTAGCTTGTTTTTTTTTAGGTATATTACTACACCGACTATCCACTTAATCACAAAAAATTAAACAGGGTCTAAATATTATTCAAGAAGAATAATATTATAATCAACAAACAAAGGTTGCCACGATTTTAAGTTGCATTTTCTATGCAAACCAATACCTGACACTTTATTTGCTTTTGTAGATGGATTATTTGGTGTAGACGTCATTTTGGAAGTACAATGTCCTACATCTGGTGGTGTGGGTCTGGTGGTGGTAAAGTAGTGAAACCCCATTCTTTGCGCTTGGGTAGAAACGAACGTATTGTCGTCTGCTTCTATCATTACATCCCACTAAAAGATTCACTGGATGTATTTTTTGAGGACTCCTCCGTAATGCAGCAGTACGTGAATAATTTGGACCGCCAATCTTCTAAAGGCATTCTTACAGATATTCACGACGGAAGAATGCTAAACAATCACCCAGTGTTTTCCTCCCAACGAGACACCATTCAGCTCCTCCTTCATTAAGATGCATTTGAAGTGGCTAATCCCCCAGCAAACACAAATGTGATGTACCGGCCGGTGCCCGCTCGGGCTGCTCGTACGGGCCCTGGCCGGGCTGCCCGTACGGGTACCGCCTAGGAGTGTCCCCTCGGCCGTGACGGGGGACCGCACGGGCTACCAGTAGCTGCCCCGGCCATAGCCCGTGCGTGCCCCGTTGTTTATAAACCGCTTGATGCCCGCCCGGTGCCCGGCCGTTAACCGTACACTCTCACCCTGTCCACGCCCGCACGGTCCCCGGCCGATACCCTGCCGATGCCCGTCCATTGAAAATATCTAACGTAGCATCCGTAGCGCGATCTGTGAGCTAAATGTAAAACCTAAAATAAAAAGTTTTGATTGATAAAATATCAGTATTATATAGCTATATTGTCTCAAGCTGTGACATCAGTCGATTGCCTGTAGGTGGATATTCAACACATATAAATTACAAGTTGTTATAAAATTTCAAGTGTAAGTGTCTCGATCTCGATCCAGCAGCACGCGTCTCCATCTGTAAGCCAAGCCGTTAACCGTTACGCCACGGAAGAACTTGATGCTTGGAGGGAATATCCACCTATAGATACAACAGCAAATCGACTTGACTGAATTGTAGTAACTAGGAAGCTTCGCAAACGCTTTTTCAGGCGCGTTGTTGGAAAAGCGTAATTGTTTAAAAACGTAAAAAGCATAAAATTAAGGTTCTGTAAAAAATTATTGCAATTATTATTATTATTATTATTAAAAATTATTATTATGTGTTTATTCCGTACATTCATTACATATTATATAATAAACATACGGATGGATGCTAATAGCAGACCGAAGATCCATTTGAGACATTATACACCCATCCTAAGAATTATATACAACAATAATAAAATACATATCAAACAAGATGAAACAGACACATATCAAACTCTTAAAAAAACATTCTCTTGACTGCTCCCTCGAACCTACCGAGAGGAAGTTCCTTTACTTCAGAAGGTAGTGCATTCCAGAGCGCTGCCTCCCTGTAGTAAATGGATTTCTGGAATGCACTTGTTCGAGCAATTGGCGTCCTTAAGGTCAACCCCTTATTACTTCCGCGTCCTAAAATCTCAGTCCGATTTACTGGGGTAAGGCGCACAAGAGGGTCAAGATCAGTGGTTCCACTCATACACCTCTTGAGGAAAATAATGTCACATCTCTTGAATACAGCCTCCAAACTAGGTATATTGAGCTTTTCTCTTCTAGAAGCGCTACGGAGGTCAGTTCTGTACCCCAAGATTGCTTTAGTTGCTCGATTCTGTAGTGATTCTAATTTGTGCATGTTTTCTTTGGTGGTTGGATGCCATGCTGGCGCACCATACACTATTTTAGGCCTAATTAGCGTGATGAACACAGACCTTAGAACTCTAGGTTGGCTATCTTTCAAGTTACGGAATACAAAACTTGCCAGTTTAGAGCATTGTGACTTAACAATATTAGTGTGCCTTTTCCAACACAAGTCATGAGAAATGTTTAAACCCAGTAATTTTATAGATTTACTTGATTTAAGTTGACCGTTATTCAAAACTTATGTTCCATTAATTGGGTCTGATGATCGAGAGAGTCTAAGAAGCACAGATTTTGAGTCGTTTAAACACATACCATTTACAGAGCACCAAGAGTTTATTGCATCCAAATCAGCTTGTAGAGCATCAACATCATCGAATCTTGTAATAGAGCGGTATATGGTACAGTCATCTGCATACATAGCTAGCTTAGATTGTACACATGAAGGAAGGTCCATCATATAGATGATGAAGAACAAGGGACCAAGTACAGAACCTTGTGGTCACCTGAGATTACATCAATGTTCCCTGATCTTGATCCATCAAATACAGTGCATTGATTTCTCCCAGTAAGAAAACTCCTACACCAAATTAGAAGAGAACCTTGTATGCCATAATTCTCAAGTTTTGTCAGAAGACGTTCATGTGGAACACGGTCAAATGCTTTACTCAAATCAAGAGAGATAACGTCCACCTGCTTAATTGACTTTTGATCCAAACTGTGTTGCCAATCCTCAATTACTTTTGAAAGCATGGTGACACAGGATCTTTTTGGCAAAAACCCATGTTGGTTTGTATTTATAAGTCCATTGTCATCGAAGTGTGTAAGAATGGATCTACTTACTAGTCTCTCAAGTACCTTACATGACACTGATGTCAATGCTATTGGTCTGTAGTTAGAAATGACCTCTTTGTCACCAGATTTGTAAACAGGTACTACATTTGCCGTCTTCCATGACTTAGGAACAGTGCCAGTCGATAATGATAGGTTGAAAAGGCTTGTGATCGATGGCGATATAAATGCTGAACATTGTTGTAATATCTTACATGGAATACCATCAGGTCCGGATACATGCGGAAGCATGTAGATGTTATTAGTCGAAGAAATTAAAAAAAAAAAAAAAAAAAAAAAGTCGTAAAATTTCCATTATCATGAGATATAATTTTTTGATTGCGCTCTAATTTCACACGAATATATAAATTCATGAAATTAAGGTTCTGTAAAAAAATCATTACAATCGAATAAAGCATGTAGGTGTTATAAGTCGAGGAAATTTTTAAAAATCGAAAAAAATCGTAAAATTGCGATTTTCATAAGAAATAATTTTTCGATTGCGCTCAAAAACGTGGCAGTTCTAAGTTCAGAGATTTCGAAGGTCTCCAGAAAATTTCATCGCAATTAGAGAATCGGTTTAGCCGGAATCGTGCTAACAGTCAGACAAAAATACAGAAAGAAAGAAAAAAAACATTCCGAATTTTTTTTCTCCAGTATAGTGAAATGGAATAATTCGCTTCGCTCGCTACGCTCATCCAATTGTGCGCTTGCTCTGTGGCCCATCAGTATCGCATTTGAACTATTTTGGATGTGTTTTAATAGTGTTCAATATATTACACAAATGGTAAACAGTTTATTTTTTTAAATGGGTGCAATAAATTATTATGCTATTCCAAGCCGTTTCTGTTTTGAAGCGCATGTTCGAAATTTTGTTCCTGTAGTTGATATAGGCCGAGGCGGGTGCATATGCATAAATAAAGTATATGCTGTCCGATGCGATGCTGAATGATACGTTCATAAGATAACGGTACTTATTCTATTGGTTTATGCAACCAAAATTAAATGACTTCATTAGAGATGTTCACATCTTTTTGTGTCAGTTGGTAAAAAGTTAAACTATAGTATACAGTGTTGCATTTTCTTTTAAACTGTATAACAAGAGAAAATGTAAGCAGGCCAAAAGCTATTATATTGTAAGCAATGATAATTACTATGAAGCTTCGCAAACGCTTTTATAGGCGCGTTGTTGGTTGAGCGTAATTGTTTAAAAACGAAACAAGCGTAAAATAGCGATTTTCATAAGATATAATTATTCGATTACGTTCAAATTTCACACGAATATATTAATTTATAAAATTAAGGTTCTGTGAAAAAATTATTACAATCAGATAAAGCATGTACGTGTTATAAGTCAAAGAAATAAAAAATAAAAATCTCAAAATTGCAATTATTATGAGAAATAATTTTTTGGTAGCGCTCAAATTTCACACGAATATATCAATTCATAAAATTAAGGTTCTGTTAAACAATCATTACAATCGAATAAAGCATGTAGGTGTTATAAGTCGAAGAAATTTTCAAAATAGAAAAAAAACGTAAAATTGCGATTTTCATAAGAAATAATTTTTCGATTGCGCCAAAAAACGTGGCAGTTCTAAGTTCAGAGATTTCAAAGGCCAACACAAAATTTCATCACAATTGGAGTATCGGTTTAGCCGGAATCGTGTTAACAAACAGCCAAAAATACAAAAAAACGAAAAAAAACAAACTAAACATTCCATATTTTTTTCCAGTGTACTGAAATGGAATCTTTGCTTCGCTCGCTACCTCGCTATCCTGACCTACCGGAAAGCCTACAACATGGCACGTACCCGAAGCCGTTGTCCCGATATCATCACCTAAATATAGAAGGTTGTGTTAGAAGGACAAGTGTGTTAGTTGTGTGTAGGCCAAGATTGGATTGGATATTGCTTAACGTCTCATATTTATGCAACTTGGCTAATCGAGACGAAGGGACGGACGTAAGGGGTGACGCAGGGGGACAAGGGGTGGACAGGCTATTGCTGGTCAGAACCAGCCACAAGCGTATGGGAAGGGCAGGGGTTCCCCCACGTCGTGGTCATCTCGGTCTGGGTCATCATCCGTCCGTGTGGTCATTGTCGTCGCCGTCGGGGAGGTAGTCAAAGGGAAAAAGGAACTTTTGATTACCTAGCCAATCGACTAAAAAGAAACAGAGCTGAGCTCGAAAAGACTAAAAAAGAGTTGGAGAACCAAAAAAAGAAATTCAAGGCTGCGATACAAGTACGTAGGAACCCTTAAAATAACATGGAAGTCTACATTTATGAACTTCCAGTGCATAATATTATGTTATCTTATTAATGATCTTTTGCAGACAACCATGGAGTCAACAATTGTTCTGTTGCAAACAATGACTAAAAAGTTCCCCGACGACGACCCAGAGCTCGCCATTAGTTTCAGGAGAAAAAACTCCCTTTATCACGGGCCAAACCGCGAGAAGGTTGCGGGTTGGAATTCTTCTTATTCTTCTTCTTCTTATGCCAGCAATTGACCTTTTTGGCCATCAAGCCTTTCCGTGTTTCCAGTGGATTGGATTGATTGGATATTGTTTAACGCCTCATATTTATGCAACGGCTAATCGAGACGATTTCCCAGTAGAGATAGGATTCTCTTTCTGCCTCCTCCATATCTTTTGGCATTACGTCTCTTATTTCTTGAAGTACCGGGCTTCTACGTAGGTGCTCCCTGGTATGCTGTTCTGTAGCACATAGTGTACATGTGCTTGAGTCAGTTATCCCCAGTTTATGAAGGTGTGTAGCTAGCAGGTCATGACCCGTTTCCAATCTGAATTGTGCCGTCTAAGTCTACCGATTTCTCCACTCCGTTATTTTTGTGACTGCTCCTTGACTTGCAAGTTATACCGCCGGGTGGAGCACCTGGTGTTAACGGTGAGGCAGGCGAGGTAGAAGAGTGGCACCTGGCGTCTGATGATGTCGCGGTCGTCGCATTGGATCAATGTGGCAAGCCGCAGGATATATCGTGTGAGCCACCTGGTTGCTTGCACATGTTTGCAACTTGCAACTTGTTGCAAGTCATATATATGTGATATTTCGCATAAGAAATTGCTTTATTGTGGAGAATGTTTCAATTAATGGACAATCTTTGGCAACACCCTCGCGGTGTCATTTACCGACGGGTGTCAAAAATGGTTGATGATCCGATTAGGTGACACCTTTTCTCTGATTTATTTCGACAGGAAGTATTTCGGCTGCGTCGACCTCACGGTAGACAGGGACTCTGCGGCGGCGGAGGCAACCTTCTCCAACAGATTTATACCGGGGATCAATCACAGAGTGAGTCGATGGCCAATCTACAACCCGGTGTACTTCGTTTCGCTGGCCGAGCGCATGTTTGGAGAAGGCGTCGACCTGTCTACACTCGGGTTGAGCCGGATAAGGGCAATAGTCTACGATTTCGTGCCGCAACACATCACCGACAGGCGACAGATCGACAAGATAGCAAAGTCTGTCGAGGCCGTGCTCAGAACAACCCTCGGCATGGAGATCCTCGAGGCGTGCGCCGAGGAGCTGGACGCCAGGCGAGTGGAGGCGGCAAGGGAACGAGCACAGGAGGTGGTGGACCGGCGAAACAGGCAGGTGGCTTCGTCGCCGTCGTCAGAGGATTGGAATGTGGCGAGGATTGTGGAGGTTTCCACGCCGCCGTCACCGGTCCTCCGCCGGGTGTGACGACGGATCGTGGAGGTGCCGGTCATCGGTCCGCGCGCGGGAGGCAACGAGTTGTTGCCGGGGCGGCGACCACGGCAGGACTCGCCGCCTCCGGCGTGCTCCTCGACAGGGGTGCGGGGGATGCCACAGCTAGTGGCGGCTCCTGAGCAGACGTCACGGTCCTCGGCAGGGTGCGACGACGGATCATGGCCGTACCGGTCATCGGTCCGCGCGCGGGAGGCAACGAGGAGTTGCCGGGGCGGCAACCAAGGCAGGACTCGCCGCCTTCAGCGTGCTCCTCGACAGGGGTGCCGTGCGGGGGATGCCGCAGCTAGTGGCGGCTACTGAGCAGACGTCACCGGTCCTCCGCCGGAAGCCACCCAAGCTTGTGGCGGAATGCTCGACGTCGGCGTGCAGTTCGCGAGAGCAACGGGAAACCATCGACGCCATGGACAGGGCGGTATTCGCGGCGTTCGCCGCGGAGGGCGGAGGCGGCACTCGCGAGTGGACAGGCTGCCTCGTCGACACCGAATAGATCTATGGGAGGGGAGCGGGAGATGCCCACGCAGGTGGCGGTCGGGACGCCGCCGTCACCGGTCCCGTACAGGAGTCCACCCCGATTTGTACCGGTGAATAACATCGAGGACAGCGACGACGCGGACGAGGCCGCGGCAGCCTCCGTTTCCGCCTACCGGGAGGACGTAGTAGAGGTAGCAGCAGAACAACCCGTGCCGGGGGTAAGTCATACGATTTAATATTAAAAAAGAAATTTATTATTAGTGCAGTAAGATTAGTGTTTGCTAACGACGTGTCGTATTTTTCAGGTAGCGGAAACACGTAGACGACCCGTGTTGAGCTGCGAGGCTAGAACGCTGGTCCGGTACAAAGAGTCTCGGCCACCTCCGAGGCTGTGGTCGAGGAGGCGGGAGGTGGCGCGTATCGCACAGCGATACAGGCGGTTCCTGGAACGAACGCCATCACTTTTGCTATGCTGATAGTGATAATAATGATGATGATGATGATGACGATGAGTTGGGATAAAAAAAAAATTAAATATGAAGAAAAAAATTGAAAAATAATGCAACTCTAACGTGATTTGTTTCAATGTTAATGTTGTTGTTGTTGTTGTTGTTGTTGTTGTTTGTTGTTGAATGTCCACTTTCCTGGGGAGTAGGGAAGGGGTGCAGAGGTGCAGGCAAGGTCGTAGTCGTAGCCGGGGGGACACGAGCGGTCGCAAATCTGGCCACCCCATGTGATTTTTAGAAATTTTTGAAAAAAAAAAAGGGGGAACCGAGCGGAGAGCACCTGCCCAATCCGCACGGATCCCCCTTCATGTCACAACACACACACACACACATCACCAGAAATTAGCAACATCTAACACATGTCCATCCACTTCATCTATCCATGTCCTATGGCAAATATCACATGTATATTACTTGCTACATGTTGCAAGTCCCTTTCTCTAGTTTTTGCAAAATTTTACAAAATACATCACGGGATATTTCACAAGTATGAGCTTCGATGGAGACATTTCCCACGGTAGAATCCAAAAGGCCGCTCGGGAACGGCGATTGCCCTGCATCACTACTGGGTGGCGGCCAGGCCACTAGGATCAACCGGTGGGATTGGATTGGATATTGCTTTACGTCTCATATTTATGCAACTTGGCTAATCGAGACGAAGGGAGGGACGTAAGGGATGACGCGGGGGGACAAGGGGTGGACAGGCCTGTGCTGGTCAGAACCAGCCACAAGCATATGGGGAGGGCAGGGGTTCCCCCACGTCGTGGTCGTCTCCGTCTGTGTCATCATCCGTCCGTGTTGTCTTTGTCGTCGCCGTCGGGGAGGTAGTCGAAGGGAAGGGGTTCCCCGACGACGACCCAGAGCTCGCCATTAGTTTCAGGGAGTGAAACTCCCCTATTCACGGGCCAAACCGCGAGAAGGTGTCGAGTTGGAATTTATCAACCGGTGGGGTTTTAAAAAATTTTGCGAAAAAAAAGGGGGACCCGCGCGGATAGCACACGCTCAATCCGCACGGATCCCCCTCTATGTCCCAACAACGGCCTGCAAGATTTCCCAAGTGGCTCGAACCAGCCGGTTTTTAGCCACACGCCTACGAGGTAGTCTTTTCAGAGGCAAAACTCCACAATGCTGTAAGTTGATTGTCCGCAACTACTACGGAGCCAGGCACGGCGGCGTCAACGCATCAACGCCGCCGCCGAGGCAAACATGGTGGTGGTGGTGGTGCATGGCCCGACATCCAAGGCCACCCCGCCCGTAGGCGGGCCGTCGTAGAGCGACGGGCTCTTAGTTCGCGCAACGACGCAAAACTGCCGGTCCGCCGGCAGAGTGGCCAAAGCACCCGAATGTCTCCACCTCTCATTCTACTCGGAGTGGGTCCCGCACACACAGGACACAATTCCTTAAAGAGCTCCCTACAGGAGTGTTTAAATTGTTGAGTGTAAAGGACACTCTGCCATGAAGCAGTATAACCCGGCTAAGCCACATAAATGGCGTAACAAGATATTTGTTCTTTGTGACGTACGTGGCCTAGTTCATAATTTCGAAATATACACTGGAAAAATAAAACCGCTACCCAATCACCTTGACATAGGCGCAAGAGCGAAAAATTGTTTTGCAGCTTGCAAGTGTAAATGAGAACTATCTCCTATACTCTGATAATTGATTTTCATCACCACTTCTCATGACGGAACTTTATAAAAGAGGAATAATTCCTCTTTTATACCATTCGTATCAATCGTTTTGCTGGTTGCAACGTTTCTTCAGATGCTGTTCTAAAAAAGGCAGGTCGGGGAACTTTCGAAGAAATGGAGGCCGTGTTGGATTTGATTGGATATTGCTTAACGCAACCCTCGAAAAATCCACTCGCCAGCTCGCCACTGGCGAGTTACAAAAGTCTCCTGGCGAGTTGACATATTTAATCACTTGTCTCAATACCACTGGTAAATCCCTCAAAGCAATTCAAATCAAAACTTTTATTTTTTTCCTAAAAATCGAGCAGCCGCAGTCCTGGTGGAACGGAGAAAATGAAGTTGTCGGCACTTTGAACTCCCCCCCCCACCCCCAACCAACACCCAATCCTTCAAACCTTACCAACTACAATGAGCAGGGCAAAGACTCGACCCACAGATATGGGCCATTTTATGACATGCCCGCGGACAGTCGGGCACTTGTCGCATGCAAACAAAAGGAAGATTTTGGATTGGATATTGCTTTACGTCTCATATTTATGCAACTTGGCTAATCGAGACGAAGGGAGGGACGTAAGGGATGATGCGGGGGGACAAGGGGGACAAATTCAGGAAAGCAAACACTGAAACCCTGAAAACTGTCAGCTTGCCCTCGGTAGTAATCAAGCTGATTCGGGTGAAGACGTGTTGGTGTTATAGGCCTAGACAGATCAGTGTTATACATTGAGTTGCTTTGAGAGACAAGTCATGTGATTTTAGAAAATAATTAATCATTTATGTCCAGTGTTTGTGAGTGTCATTACGAAATCAAATTGGAATTATGAAACAATCGAAAATTCAGTCATTTTTTTACGAAAAGGTTTCGCGATATGTCGTCTTCAAACACCATTACAAACAATGAGTACAAGCCATCTGCTTGACAGCTAGATCACATGTCTTCCAAGCGGACTGTCGACTAATGTACATTCAGGTAAGCAATTGATCATGTAGAAAATTTTAAACTTCCTTTTTAAAACCCTTATTCGTCATTGAAATTTCCCTTTAAAAACGTGTTTTAGGTCACTTAACTAGGGGTACTTTTCAAAAATTTAAATGAATACATATGAGACGTTAAGTCTTAACGTCTCATATTTATGCAACTTGGCTAATCGAGACGAAGTGAGGGACGTAAGGGGAGACGCGGGGGGACAAGGGGTGGACAGGCCTGTGCTGGTCAGAACTAGCCCACAAGCATATGGGGAGGCGGGGGTTTTCCCCCACGTCGTGGTCGTCTCCGTCTTGTGTCATCTTTCCGTCCGTGTTGTCATTGTCGTCGCCGTCGGGGTGGTAGTCAAAGGGTAGGGGTTCCCCGACGATGACCCAGAGCTCGCCATTAGTTTCAGGGAGAAAAACTCCCTTAATCACGGGCCAAACCACGAGAAGGTTGCGAGTTGGAGTTTGATGACCCTAGGCCGTGTTGGAAGGGGTCAGTCTTCGAGTAATAAGATGGTATGGCAGCAAAGCAGTAGATCTAACGTAATCCTTCAAGTAGGCAAAAACGCATATACAACGTCGTTTTTCCAGGAATCCTTAATTACTGTCGCCAGACTAATGAGTTCCGGCCGCGAGACTCAAGAGCCTCGCAGCCAAACCTAACCCCCGAACCCCCCCCTCCCCCTCCCCTCCCCTCCCCGTACCCCGTCCCCCGTAGTATTTGTAATATTCGCAGTTGGGATTCGAAACCCAAATGCCACATAAGGGTGCCTGTCCACCCCTTCCGCCCCCCGCCCCCGTTCCCCGTCCCCCCCGGGGGCAAACGAGACACTCGTAAGTGAAGTGCCGAGTAGATAAAAAATTTACGTTAATTTTTGGATGTCATTGATGCCTGGGCTACAAACTCAATAATATCGAGTACAAAAGGCTCGTTTATTCATAGGGATTCGAATTCAATAATTCGTGGGTTCGAGCCCCGCATGCATCCGTTGGTTTTCACTTCACAGACTCGACTGACTGGCTGGCTGGCGCTGGCTGGTTGCTCGCAATGTGTAAACAAGTCATTATCAAAGTGTCATTACGTGTGTTACGCAATACACTTCGCCCTATAATGCGGATAGAATATGTTTCTTCTCGACCACAGAAATCACACACACCACTTTGTAAGCTAAATGCGTAAATAGTTCTAGGAATCGAGGTAATTAAATATACTATTTATCCAAAATACATTTTGGTTGGTTTTGCAAGTGCACTCCTGCGTAGGATTCGAACCCAAACGCCACATAAAGGGGATGCGTGTCCACCCCTCCGCCCTATTTATTTTTTTATCCCATTTAGATTCTGTTTTTAAGGGGGAGTAAAACGAGACACTCGTAAGTGGAGTGCCGATTAAATAACCCAGACTAATGAGGTCCGGGGCCGTCGAGACTCGAAGAGCCTCGCAGCCAAACCTAACACCCCGAACACCCCCCTCCCTCCCCTCCCCGTACCCCGTACCCCGTATATTTGTAATATTCGCAGGTGGATTCGAACCCAAATGCCACATAAGGGGTGCCTGTCCCCCCCCTCTGCCCTCCCCCCCCCGTTCCCCGTCCCCCGTCCCCCGTTCCCCCCGGGGGCAAACGAGACACTCGTAGTGAAGTGCCGAGTAATAAAAATTTACGTTAATTGTGGATGTCATTGATGCCTGGGCTACAAACTCAATAATATCGAGTACAAAAGGCTCGTTTATTCATAGCCCTTATCATTTATGGATTCGAATTCAATAATTCGTGGGTTCGAGCCCCGCATGCATCCTTTTGGTTTTCACTTCACAGACTCGACTGACGGGCTGGCTGGCTGACTGTCTAGCTAGCTGGGAGCTCGCAATGTGTAAACAAGTCAATTATCAAAGTGTCTTAGGCCTACGTGTGTTACGCAATACACTTCGCCCTATAATACGGATAGAATATGTTTCTTCTCGACCACAGAAATCACACACACACCCCACACCACTTCGTAAGCTCAATGCGTAAATAGTTCTAGGAATCGAGGTAATTAAATATACTATTTTATCCTAAATACATTTTGGTTGGTTTTGAAAGTGCACTCCTGCGTGGGATTCGAACCCAAACGCCACAAAGAGATACCTGTCCCCCCCCCGTCCCCGTCCCCCGGCCCCCCCGGGGGGGCCCCCCCCCCATTTTATATTGAGATTAAAATTTAATAGCGAGTAAAATGAGCCCACTCGTTATAGTGAAGTGCCGAGTAAATTAAAAAAAAAATGTACGTTAATTATGCTGGGATTCCGGGGGTGTCAGTCATGCCTGGGATTCAAACCCAATAATAATATCGAGTACAAAAGCCTCGTTTATGCATAGTCTTATAATTTATTAGATTCGAATTCAATAATTCTAATTCTTGGGCTCGAGCATGAACGTGAGTGTTGTACGGACACATGTATCTCCCGCTTTTTACTTCGCACACTTGACGCCGACAGTTTTGGGCTGAGGTCCCGTTTGGGACCCCGTCGAGACCGGCAATTCTGACTGAAGGTTTTTCCGAGGTTTTCCTCGGTCGTTAAGGCAAATGCAAGGAATTGAGTCCTTTTAAATAGCCCTCGGACATCCCTTCACAATTGTCCTATCCGCAATATACAGTTAGTCACCTGAAGAGGGTCACATCGGTTACTTAAATCTGATGTGTATACCCTACAGCGGGCATCCTACAAAAATTTTATTTTTACACTATTGACTGGATGATATGGTCGCGCGCTACCTAGCTCGCTGTTCGCACGGTGTAAACAAAGTCATTATCAATTTGAGGCAATGCACTCCGTCCGATTTGTATCAACATTTTCAAGAATTTGGGAAAATGATGAAAAAAAAAAGCGGCAAGAAAAACAGATAGATAGGGCCTACTTTATATCCTAAATACATTAAGGTTGAATGTATTATTCATTTTAAATATATTATTAGCAGTTCGAGTCATCATCGACACGACGAAACAGCCCAGGGATCATACAGAAGACACGACATCGTTGTTCATAATTATTTTCGTCTCGAGAACACTAATGGGCTCGGCCGTAATTGCAAAACAAGACATTAAAAGTGTGTCGCAATGCACTACGCGCAGGCAGGCTGATTTGTTGGTCGAATATATTTTTCCAAATCACACGTGCACTCCGGCCGGAATATGCTGAAATTCCGTGGATGGTAGTGTCAAGTTCGAGTCCCAGTGACGGCAATATAATTTCATGACGAGCGTGCACTTTCTGCATTGCAAAACGAGTGTAACAATCTGATTTGTTGGTCGAACATGACTCATAGATGACTAGAATACAAATGCCCGGTATTGATGACCATCATGGCAGACCGTCGTCGTAACACACCGCAAAATTGACAAATATTTTTCTATGGAGTGCAATTTGTTTTATTCTTCTCCTGGATAATCGTTTTCCTCTTTACTTAAATATATAAATTAATAAATAAATAAATAAGATAATATGGAATTAAATAAATACCTAGTAAATGAATTTTCTACACATTTATTGATACAATGTTCGATATATAGTTTTACATATGCAGATTATTAACAAATTTATTTTTCAGTGGATGTAATTAGGTGCATGGGTCTGATGTTTGACCAACAATTACGACATCGTATGGTTGTTTTTTTGTGGAAAAATACATTTTACACTTTCATAAATAAATCATTTGCAATATATCCAACACCTAATTCATCGACAATCATTTGAAACTCTTCAGTAACATATTTTTCATTTTGATGCAGATTAGCAATATAGTCACGTACAAATTTGAGCAAACTCTTATGTTCCTTATTTGAACCAATTTCAAATTCATATTTACGTTTAATATTTATAAGTAGTTCACAATACCAATGATATATTTCTCGATACATAATATCATAGCGGTGCATGAGTTTAGCAATGCATGTTTCATATCTTATCATTTGAACTTGTATGGGGAATTCCATCAGGGTGAAGAGAACATTAATAAAACACAAAAGTGAAACTTTTATTATTCGTTTATTAGAATCACAATTGTAAACTTGTCGGGTTATTTCGCCACGTCGATTTGACTTACCCATGTCAACTTAAAACTTAGAAGAAGCTTCAAGAAGCTAATTTGCGAAGAAAAGCTTATTATCTAACTGTAGAAGGTAAATAGACTAAATATCAAAGAAAGCCGCCTTGCGATGTACCACCCCCTTCGGGGGAGGGGGCGGCAACGGGAACGCGGTATTACACGCTCCCACCGCGGGGGGCCACATGGTCAAATTACCGTGTCCGCGCGGTCCGCACCGACGTCCACGCGTTCGTGACGCTTGCCCTGACGTCCCGACGCTAAAATACCGCCCCAACGTC
Organism: Sweltsa coloradensis; assembly: GCA_024449915.1. Taxonomy (NCBI): domain Eukaryota; kingdom Metazoa; phylum Arthropoda; class Insecta; order Plecoptera; family Chloroperlidae; genus Sweltsa; species Sweltsa coloradensis. The sequence goes on along the minus strand of JAMZAV010005424.1, from coordinate 46,863 downwards.
CGATCGGAACGAGCTTTCTTTCTGATTTTTTGGAATTCTTCGCACAAATTGAGATTTTCAGAACAATACACTATAGATCGTAAAAGAACGAATAATGATGATTCGGTACTAAACCGGTTTCAACTTGTATTTTTACCTTAATCAATAACATTTCAAGTTTGAACTTGGAGAAAAGTAGACCGTGGACTTTTCATCGGCATATTGAACACCAAGTAAAAGCAGTATTGTCATGAAGAGCGTTTATTTTCTAAACGAATACGAATTGCGGACGAAAATATTAGTGATTGATTTAAATAGAGATGCAAATTGTTCCCGCATCACCAATAAAATCAAATATGATTAAACACAACAATTTAAGTTCGCATATAACACACTCCACTCTTTTGACTTATTCGAATTGTTGGACTAGAGCTAGATCATAGGTCAAAAATTGGGGATTAAACCCATCGTGAGGATGTCAAAAATTTGGATGAAACCCATTGTGAGGTTGTCAAGAATTGAATTAAACCCCATCGTGAGGTTTTTTGAAATTATGTTCTAATAATAATATATTTTGTCGTGGCAAGATTTAAAATAGGTTTTTGAACAAGTGCATTCATATTGTTGTTACGTTCTTAAGAAACTTTTTTTTTTATAACCTAAATATCACTAACTACCTCCATTTTTTGGAAACCCAACCAAGTCGTTGTCGAGGAAAACCAGCCCTCCAACATTTTGCCGAATAAAGCCGTATACAAGATTGCAGCCTAAGCAGCAAGCCGTCAGCGTCAGCAACTATTCTTCACAACTACCCAGCCGCCAATGTGTATGCTGAATACTTCCCGAGAAGCTTTGTTCAACACAGTGAAAAAGATAGTGACACCAAAAAGAAACGTGATGTTGTCTTGTCCAAGAAAGTGTATACATTGAATGATTTGAAAACAAAACTTCTCGTGGTTTGGGATTACCCCAAAGACACTTGCTTCCAGCCTTTTGTAGTGGTCAATGATTTGAAAGGGCAATGAGTGCTGAATTCCTCAGTGTAGCATGGAAAGGGGGCTTTTTTTAAAAGAAATAGAACGACTTGCGCCATTTGTGTTTAAGCTTCAACCTGTTTGAAATAGACACGACATCTTGAGAAATATGTGTGTACCCATGTTATATTTGTTAAGATGTATCAGAAGAATATAGTGATATGCTTAAGGGCACTATATGATGATGAACAAGCAGTTATTTACCTCAGTGAAATTAAATGCCATAATTTAATAAAATATTCTAAGTTTGTAACAAGTTTTTCTACATAAATACGGGGCTTCTCAAAAATACCTTCATGATTGTTACTGTGATTTTGTGGTAAAAAGTAAAAAGGAAGTATACATCATATATAAATGACTTTGAGGAAGAAGAAGAGGAAAAGCCTGTTTCTGGGGAACAATTTGTGGAAAACATATCAATAATATGGACTGTATAAATGAATTGTATCACAGGATTGGAAACATATCCTATATGAACTGGGTCCTGAAAAAAATTGTAGCGGATTTCTGTTAAATTTTGTTAATCTGTGAAGAAAATGTGTGAAAATATGTGATAATGTGCTTATTTATTTGCAATTGTAAGATTACCATCCTTATAATTTAATGTTCAATCGTTCCATCTGTTAATAATATATTTCGAACTGTTTACGCGTATGTGTGTGGCGTGTGGTGAATGCGATGTGTATTTAGCACAAATATTGTATTTATGTGGATACAATGTCGTCTTCGTCGCGTGTGATCTTAAATTAAAGCTACCGTCTATTAAACTGAACAAATTATACAATAAGATTTGTATCACCTTTAAACTAAACTTCATTCGTGTATAATAAATTAATAAGCATGTATTTTTGGCTGAAAAAGGAATGTCAAATGATAATATTATAAACTTGCATTGATTATTTTAATAAAATATTATATTGGGACATAACTTTCATCCTTATCTTATCAATTTTGTTTAACTCATCACATTATGCGCTTTTTTACGAAATAATTGCCATCACTGAGACTCGAACTTAACACTATGATGCGCGAGTGATTTGGGAAAATATTCGATCATCTAATCTGCTTGTCTGCGCGGAGTGCATTGCGACACATTCGTAATGTCTTGTTTTGCAATTACGAGCGAGCCCATTAGTCTTCTCGAGACGAACGCTGAAAAATCGCGTCTATACAATGTGATGAACATTTTTGCCATCACTGGGGCTCGAACTTAAGACTGTCAAATCTGATTGCTTGTCTATTTGGAGTACATTTGCTAAAACTTTTTAATTCATTTTTTTTATCCTTGCCATCTATGAGGAAGGTAACCTTATTTATTTGCGCTAATGACAATTATACAATTAATTATTGTGTTCCTTATTAATTTAATATCCTATCCTTCCATGATAAAAATATATATTCTATACTTGCTATACCGGACAGAGTGCATTCAGTATATTTAATTCCATATCCTTACATCTACATATTTTTAGGATAAATCTGTTTTTCTTCTCGATAAATTTTTTAATCCTGACATATCATCTGCTAATAATATATTTAAGATGAATAGTACATTCAACCTAAATGTATTTGGGAAAATAGTATCATTCTATCATCTCTCTCACACCCACTGCACAAAGCGATGGACGGAGTGCATTGCAAAACACCTGTAAAATGTCTTGTTTTGCAATTACAACTGAGCCCATTAGTCTTCTCGAGACGAAAATAATTATGAACAACGATGTCGTGCTTTCTACATTTAACAATTTTCAAATATATTATGATTTATATTTTATAATAATAATAAAATAAAAACAAAGTCAACACAAATATTACGGATTTTTTTTTTTAAATTCATTTTTGTCTTATGTAGTCATTTATGAGTAAGGTAACCTTATTTATAAATTATACAATTAATTATTGTAAGATAACTTTCCTTATTAACTTAATATCCTATCCTTCAATAGTAATAATAATAATAAAAATATATTTACGGCGAACTTCGAACTGCTTATACACTTATGTGTGTGATGTGTATCTTTTGTCTGCTTGCTAGTCTGTTTGGAGCGCATTCGCTACACTCGTAATGTCAATTGATGAAACGCAGCAGATGCATGCGTCTGTATAACAATCACGTTCATGCTCGAACCCACGAATTATTGAATTCGAATCCCATAATTATAAGACTATGAATAAACGATGATTTTGTACTCGATATTATTGAGTTTGAATCCCAGGCATGACTAACACCCCCGGAATTCCAGCACAATTAACATAATATTTATTTACTTGGCACTTTACTTACGAGTGTCTCGTTTTAATTGCTAAAAATGTATTTAGGATAAATAGAATCATTCTACCATCTCGCGATGGACGGAATGCATTGCGACATACTCGTAATGTCTTGTTTTGCACAATTTTAATGACACATGGATAATGAGTTGTTTTTCATCTTGCGAGCAGCCAGCCAGTCGAGTCTTTGCAGTAAAAATCGAAGAATGCATGCGTTCCTGACAATATGCGGAGCTCGAACCAACGAATTATTGAATTCGAATCCCTTAGAATAAAAGAGCCTTTTGTATACTCGATATTATTATTGAGTTTGAATCACTGACATCCACAATTAACGTAAATTTTTATTTAATCGGCACTCCACTTACGAGTGTCTCGTTTACTCCCTATTAAATCAGAATCTAAATGGATAAAAAAATAAATAGGGGCGGAGAGGGTGGACAGGAATCTCTTGCATGTTCAAATCCCACTTGCGAATATTGCGGATACTGTGGGAGAAACGAGAATGAGGGCCCCCGGGGGGCCGGGGGACGGGGGCGGGGGGGTGGACAGGTATCTCTTTGTGGCGTTTGGGTTCGAATCCCACGCAGGAGTGCACTTGCAAAACCAACCAAAATGTATTTAGGATAAATAGTATATTTAATTACCTCGATTCCTAGAACTATTTACGCATTTAGCTTACGAAGTGGTGTGTGTGTGTGTGTGATTTCTGTGGTCGAGAAGAAACATATTCTATCCGTATTATAGGGCGAAGTGTATTGCGTAACACACGTAGGCCTAATGACACTTTGATAATGACTTTTTTTACACCCTTGCGAGCTCCCAGCTAGCTAGACAGTCAGCCAGCCAGCCCCAGCCAGCCAGTCAGTCGAGTCCTGTGAAGTGAAAACCAAAAGGATGCTGCGGGGCTCGAACCCACGAATTATTGAATTCGAATCCCATAAATGATAAGACTATGAATAAACGAGCCTTTTGTACTCGATATTATTGAGTTTGTAGCCCAGGCATCAATGACATCCACAATTAACGTAAATTTTTATCTACTCGGCACTTCACTTACGAGTGTCTCGTTTGCCCGGCGGGAACGGGGGGGCGGGGGACGGGGAACGGGGGGGGAGGGCCGAGGGGTGGACAGGCACCCCTTACGAAGCATTTGGGGTTTGAATCCCACTTGCGAATGTTGCGAATACTGTGGGGGGTGGAAAACGAGAATGGGGGGCCCCGGGGGGAACGGGGAACGGGGGCGGGAGGGCAGAGGGGGTGGACAGGCCCCCCTTATGTGGCATTTTGGGGTTCGAATCCCACCTGCGAATATTACAAATACTACGGGGTACGGGGTACGGGGAGGGGAGGGAGGGGAGGGGGGTGTTCGGGGTGTTAGGTTTGGCTGCGAGGCTCTTCGAGTCTCGACGGCCGGACCTCATTAGTCTGGCGTTTATTTAATCGGCACTCCACTTACGAGTGTCTCGTTTTACTCCCCATTAAATCAGAATCTAAATGGGATAAAATAATAAATAGGGGCGGAGGGGTGGACACGCATCTCTTTATGTGGCGTTTGGGTTCGAATCCTACGCAGGAGTGCACTTGCAAAACCAACCAAAATGTATTTTGGATAAATAGTATATTTAATTACCTCGATTCCTAGAACTATTTACGCATTTAGCTTACAAAGTGGTGTGTGTGATTTCTGTGGTCGAGAAGAAACATATTCTATCCGCATTATAGGGCGAAGTGTATTGCGTAACACACGTAATGACACTTTGATAATGACTTGTTTTACACATTGCGAGCAACCAGCCAGCGCTAGCCAGCCAGTCAGTCGAGTCTGTGAAGTGAAAACCAACGGGTGCATGCGGGGCTCGAACCCACGAATTATTGAATTCGAATCCCTATGAATAAACGAGCCTTTTGTACTCGTATTATTGAGTTTGTAGCCCAGGCAAACAATGACATCCACAATTAACGTAAATTTTATCTACTCGGGACTTCACTTACGAGTGTCTCGTTTGCCCGGGGGGAACGGGGGACGGGAGACGGGAAGGGGGGGGGGGGCGGAAGGGGTGGACAGGCACCCTTATGTGGCATTTGGGTTCGAATCCCAACGGCGAATATTACAAATACTAAAGGGGTAAAGGGGTACGGGAGGGGGGGGAGGGGAGGGGAGGGGGGTGTTCGGGGTGTTAGGTTTGGCTGCGAGGCTCTTGAGTCTCGCGGCCGGAACTCATTAGTCTGGCGACAGTAATTAAGGATTCCTGGAAAAACGACGTTGTATATGCGTTTTTGCCTACTCCTTCACCTGTGCGGAACCTGTTGGTGGAGTGAGCCGGTGGAATAACAAGGATAAGGTCCACGTGGATATTGTTAAACCGGCTGCCGTCGACATCTACAACACGTTTATGGGAGGTGTTGACCTATTAGATGGCCAGATAGCCTACTACAGGATAGGCCTTAGGTCCCGCAAGTACTACGTGAGAGTTTTCTTCCACTTTCTTGACATGGTGTTTGATTGGATTGGATTGGATATTGCTTTACGTCTCATATTTATGCAACTTGGCTAATCGAGACGAAGGGAGGGACGTAAGAGGCGACGTGGTGGGACAAGGGGTGGACAGGCATGTGCTGGTCAGAACCAGCCACTAGCGTATGGGGAGGGCAGGGGTTCCCCCACGTCGTGGTCGTCTCCGTGTGTCATCATCCGTCCGTGTTGTCTTTGTCGTCAACATGGTGTTTGAAAATGGGTGGTTAATGTTCACGAATGATTCCTTGCAACAAGGTATGGCAAAAAAAAACTATAATGAACCAGTACTCGTTCAAGTTGGAACTTGCTGAAGCACTGTGCAAGATGGACCAGGATTTAACCCAACGGGAGCGTGGAAGACCCAGCAGTGCAACGTCAGTTGACGCTGAATATGAAAGAAGAAGAGAGGACCTACAGCACCAATCCCGGGAAATTTTAAATGCAGGAGAAATAAAGTTGCGCATTGGCCTCATGCGTAAAAACCCGTCAAAGATGCCTATATCCAACGTGTGAAAAAGAAAACCGAGTTCGTCTGTTTAAAATGCAAAGTTCATCTATGCATTACACAAGAGAGGAATGTTTTTTTTGAGTTTTTACCAATAGGCATAAGCAAGTGTAACAAAACTAGCCTATGTATGCCTACCCCACCACTGTGGCCTGCGTCATGATGCGTGTGAAACAAGACTTACAAAACTAAAGGTAGTCTGATTATACCTAACAATTTCATTGTGATGTCAACCGAATACCTAGGGGGTTTGACTAAAGGCTATAGGGCCTGCAATTGTTATTATATTCATTTTTTTATTTTTATTGTGAAAAACACTTAATAGCTCCACTTTTGTTGGATTTTCAGTGTTTAAACATGTGAATAATATAATTACGATATAAAGTGTACAATTTAATGCGAAACAAGGCTTTAAATAATAATTATAAATCATTTAATATTTTTCACATTTAAACTCAAATAAATAAGCACCATGCCATAACAAAAATTACCTTTGTTTCAATTTATTTTTAATTTTACCCCCTTTCAGCCGGGTGCAAAGCTAATCCCCAATCAAAAAAAGAAGCAAAAAATTCTTTTTTTACATCTCTTGATTTGAAAAAAAAATTATGTTGATTTGTTATGGTTTTCCCTTCATAATTCAGGCATTCGGGTTAAAAGCGAAACCTGTGGGGGGTATATTCAGACAACCTCCTTAAACATTTTTTTAAAGTTCCCACTCGTTCCTGCATGGGATACACCTATAAACCTGGTATAGCTGCACCATGTTGAAAAAACACACTTTGATCGTGTTTGCTCCATCATTATACGTGTTAGAAAGTATCAACTCTGGGTGTGGCTCAGTTTTTTTTCAGTAGAGGTATACACAATGTCCCCCCATATGCACACTATGTTGGTGCCATGGGATCGATGTGGCCTTGCTGGCCACCTCAGGCCACCCCATCCCAACGAATCAATTACATCAACACCAGCAACTATACCGATAGCCTCCAGACACCTCGAATAACCGAAACCGATTTCCTACCATATGAGAAGTTCAAACCTTATATTAAAAGAAAAAAATGCCAGAGAAGTGGAAGTTAGCAAGTCGGATGTCTCCGAGATAGTGACAATATTGTATAACAAAGTTTCCACAAATGGGCTACCCGGGGCTGGATTGATTGGATATGCTCCAATCATCCAGCCCCGGTAGCCCATATTCATTAAAACTTCATCTTAACAGATAGTACGGAAATACCCGAAATGTTTTTTAAAATAACCTTGAAGAAAGAAAAAAACAAAGGTTTAGGAGATGGTTGCGACATAGCTCAACGCAAGCTGGCCACGCGCCTGTTATCACTAAAAAAGAGAAATAAAAACGATCGCTTGTGTATGACGAGGAAATGACTATGCAATCGGGGACCAAGGGGCTAATTTCAAAAAAGGATAAATATGGTACAGTGGACTTCTTGCCAGAATCCTTACCTGATGCAGGAACTATAGACACTCAACAGGAGAAGCGGGGTTGGCTCCAAGAGGAGCACTTTAAATCAAAACGTGACTGAGATGAAAATATGATCAAATCCTTCATGGAATTAGCCTATACAACTTAAAGGCAAGATTTCACAATCCAAAGGTGTTTCAACAAGCAATATTCGCCGTAATTAGAGTATGATGCTGCAGCCGTTGCCAAGCAGCCGTTGCCAACCTGTTACTTTATACTGGTGCAGGTAAAATTAAATGGTCACTATTTATTTTAACTAGCTTCAAGCGTGATATATTCATCAGATCATTGAGAACTGTACATTTTCTTGCGTCCAATGAACTGCCCCACACAACACTTTGCCAAAAATGTATCGATTATTCCAAACAAATGAGGCATGAGGTGTTTTGGTAACCGCTTGAGTTTGTAAGGATTGTGCCCATGATAGAGACAGCAAAAATCTGTTTTATTACGTAAATCCTGTACCCGTAAGTGACAAACAAAGAAAATGTGAAATTCAATTGCAACTGTGTGTCACGGAAATGAACTGGGGCGGAACTGAATGAAGTACGCCCGCCGACTGAATACTAAATGCAATTACAGTGAACAGCTTGGTATGATTTACCGAGATAGGAAAAAGCTGTCGATTGACTGTTGCCGTACCACAGCCTGATCCTGATGTTCTTCTCTACAGGTTGTACCACGAGCACCAGCTGAGATCTCGCAGCTCCTAACAATTTACTTTATCCTGGCAGGTCATGTACGTATCAAATTCAATATGAATTTAAAAGAATAAAGCATTGTGTAATGTGTCATAGGAAACCGTTGCTGCAGCTGTTTCTGGGGGGGGGGGGGGGGGGGGGGGGGGGTAATGGCAGCGTTCAGGCAGTCAATTAAATATCGTGTCGCTTAAATATCAGGTTGCATACAAGATTCCATTATAAAATATTCTCTTGTCATAGTAAGTTGTGTAGTAGCCTAAAAGTTAATTTATACTATAAATATTATTTTATTCAAGACTACCCCTTCACATAAACAATGGAATTTAATATTCCGTCGATCAATACAGTGAAGTGAAGGAGGTATATTTCCTGGGGTATGACCAAGATTGCGGGATTTGTGTTGTGGAATACTTGTGACATATAATTAGTATGTATATTATAATACACCGATCGTGTGGGGCAACAGCCCCCTGCAGATAATCGGATGCTGTATGCTAGACTGGATACGGCCAAATTACAGTAAATTTTTCATTTGTGTACGACACACAGCCATCGGTATTTGAATAAGGTATCAACCAGCGGCAATTTGTTAATATACTAACTTGTCTAGTCTTAATTTAAAATGATGATATTACTGAAATCATGTATATTGTATTCGTTTCAGTCATTTGCAGCTGTATATGCAAAATGACAAGGAGAACAAAAGAAGCATACGACATGCTATTGGCATACGTAAAAAATTTAGCGCCGCATATGCGCCCGACTAGAACAATGACGGACTTAAGCTGGCACTGTAAAACTCACTACACAAGGCGTTCCCAGCAGCTGAAGTTAGCGGGTGCTATTTTCATTACGGCCAGGTATGTATACTCATTCCATTATAAAATATTCTCTTGTCATAGTAAGTTGTGTAGTAGCCTAAAAGTTAATTTATACTATAAATATTATTTTATTCAAGACTACCCCTTCACATAAACAATGGAATTTAATATTCCGTCGATCAATACAGTGAAGTGAAGGAGGTATATTTCCTGGGGTATGACCAAGATTGCGGGATTTGTGTTGTGGAATACTTGCGGCATATAATTAGTATGTATATTATAATACAATGATCGTGTGGGGCAACAGCCCCTTGCAGATAATCGGATGCTGTATGCTAGACTGGATACGGCCAAATTACACTAAATTTTTCATTTGTTTACGACACACAGCCATCGGTATTTGAATAAGGTATCAACCAGCGGCAATTTGTTAATATACTAACTTGTCTAGTCTTAATTTAAAATGATGATATTACTGAAATCATGTATATTATATTTGTTTCAGTCATTTGCAGCTGTATATGCAAAATGACAAGGAGAACAAAAGAAGCATACGACATGCTATTGGCATACGTAAAAAATTTAGCGCCACATATGCGCCCGACTAGAACAATGACGGACTTTGAGCTGGCACTGTAAAACTCACTACACAAGGTTCCCAGCAGCTGAAGTTAGCGGGTGCTTATTTTCATTACGGCCAGGTAGTATTCTATGCTCACTAATGCTATGCTCTAAGAGTCTACACAAAGGTGTGAGAAACAGAATAAATACACTGCATAGATTAAGCGAGAGCAGATAATGGCTAACTTCCGTAACAAATCCGTTGCACGATTCGCAAAATGGGGTTGTATCTGGAGTGCTAAAATTCAACTGTCGATCGTTAGTCGGAGGAGCGCGCTTGTGCTTACCTGAAGATACATGTATTGCCATTTTTTGTAACTTAAATATGTACAATCACAGGTACATTGTCGTTGCTTCCCAAAATGTTGTTAATTGATGATTATCAAAAGCATGGGGTGCACCAAAATAATAAAATCGCTTCTCCAATATGCCGGGGATCGAGACCATGTTTACCAGAATAATATTACTATATTCAGACCTGCGCCCAATGCACCCATGAGACACCAAGGATGGCATTTGTATCCATATTACAATTCTCTATTATAATATCATAATAAATCATTGGTATTTATAGGCTATATACCAAATATAAGCAACATGGTACGATATAAATACTAAATCAAATTCAAACAGTCAAGAATGTTCACAAATCATAGTAAACACACAATACAGTATCGCTCGCTTCTTATGGCACTTTTAATTGAGATATACTTCTTTCGTTTTGTTATGATAATTTAATATAAATAAAGTCATACTCATAATAACAATAACAAAACAATAACAAATATAATATTAATTGTATTAGCGCTTATGCACAAGTCCCAACTCCTTTTCTACCTTATATAATTAATGTAGGCCTACATATACCATTTACCGTCATTGTTCATTACCGTAATTACGATTTATATTATTACTATAGAATAAGTATAATGATATGACCTACAAGATTTAAAAGCTGTCTGCAGAATGACGCGTCATGCCATTATTGACATACAAAACAATAATAAAAATAGGCCATCAGCTATTCAATAGGCCTCCTTTTCATAAAATGTATATTTAAAAAACCGGAAGTCCTAAGTGTATACTAGATAAATATATATAGGCCTACTCAGATTTCGTTTACATTGTAAAACGAAGTAGAAAAAGTGCAAAACAAGTGTAGGGCTATAATTAGCTAGAATCTCTTTTGATTTTGGATATCAAGTAAATTATTGAAATTATTAGTATTGGGCAACATTTTCTTGGCAAAATATCATCGATCTTCATCATTCAACATTTGTTTATACACTTGTTTCTGTATTTAATAGTTTAACAGTGTGGCTTGTTCTTTTCGAGCTCATATCATCAAATAATCTCAATTATTTGTTGTAATTTAAAATGCCATTAAATTCCCGTTATTAACAAAGCCGATCCCCAAAACTTACGAATTTTACTAATAAAATACGCGGACGATGTGACATAATCAACAATGTTTTCGCAAATGATCAGAAATGTAACAAAAATCAAGTTGAAGCCAACTGAATATACAGCGCCCGCCGTAAGCAGCTCGCCTCTATCACTGATCGGTCCGACATGTTGCGTTTTAGTGCTGCCATCTATCTTTGCTTGGAAACCCGTATACCCGATGCCGATACTGATGCCATATACCCGAGACGAAGAGGAGTGTTGATGAAAGTGTGGCTAGAGCTGTGGTGAACAAATACCCGGCTCTGGGCAACAGGATTAGACAAACAATTGTTGGATTGGATTGATTGGATATTGCTTAACCTCTCATATTTATGCAACTTGGCTAATCGAGACGAAGGGAGGGACGTAAGGAAATGCCAATAACGTTTTTATGTGCCATTTTTACAATAAGGTGTAATTTGAGACCCGTGTCAAAAAGAATCGAGCTGGCACACAGACATCTGGTCTGGATCAGTCTAATGGCTCTACCTCCGGAGAGGTAGATGACCCAACCGAGCCAGATGAGCTCGAGCCATCCCCCAGCAGTTCAAAGAAACGGCCATCTCCGAAAGATTCTTATGGGTTCGTTGCCTGGCAACCAGAAGAATACCCTGAAGGCAAAAATCCCCTATCCTTAGAAGAGAAGAATATGTGGTTGAAAACACAGATAGACGAGCCACCTCAATAAGACATTAAAAAGAAAATGGAGGCAACTTACGTCCTCCCATAGAGATTATTTAAAAATCATGTATTAAACAAGTTCTTGCATCGTGGGCATTTCTTGCCAAACAGCCACATTTTCTAGAACATTTTGCAAAGCTTGTGGGCATCTCTCAAGATGAGTGGCAGCGATCGTTGGGAAAGAAGGTTCAAATATTTTGCCACGTGTGGAGTAGCCGCAGAAAAGTAGTTCAAAAAGAGTTTATTTGCCTATCCCTGGGGGGATATTAATGTAATAACCCCAGAGATGTGTCTAGACAAAATAACTCTTGGAGATAAAATGTTTTTTTTTACAAAACAGACACTTGTGCGGCTCTTAACGTCCACAGTCATGTGCCGTGTGATGTGTTAAATGACGATTGTTCTTGAAGCTACAACGTTGCAGTGATATCTTGTATCTCGTAACCAGTCTTCAGGAACTGGTCAACAAACATGGTCGGCCTATGCTTACTTGGTAAACATCTAGGTAAATAATAATGCAAAAGAAATGTTAACATAAATTACATTGTTTAGTTAATGACTGAAATATTGATTGATTTTGGGCTTTTCGTCTGGTGTATATTATGTGCTTGAGCGGAGAGAGAAGATGGACTTTGAGAGTTGATAATGTTAATGATGCGTGTCGAGAAAATAATGATAGGATGAGGGAATGAAGAAGATAGAAACGTTGAACATGAAATTGTGCTGTTCAGAACCAGCCACAAGCGTATGGGAAAAACAGGGGTTCCCCCACGTCGTGGTCGTCTCCGTCTGTGTCATCGTCCGTCCGTGTTGTCAAACAAAGGAGGGACCGTAAGGGATGACGCGGGGGGACAAGGGGTGGACAGGTCTGTGCTGGTCAGAACCAGCCACAAGCGTATGGGAAGGGCAGGGGTTCCCCCACGTCGTGGTCGTCTCCGTCTGTGTCATCATCCGTCCGTGTTGTCATTGTCGTCGCCATCGGGATTGGATTGGATATTGCTTTACGTCTCATATTTATGCAAACTTGGCTAATCGAGACGAAGGGAGGGACGTAAGGGATGACGCGGGGGGACAAGGGGTGGACAGGCCTGTGCTGGTCAGAACCAGCCACAACATATGGGGAGGGCAGTGGTTCCCCCACGTCGTGGTCGTTCTCCGTCTGTGTCATCATCCGTCCGTGTTGTCTTTGTCGTCGCCGTCGGGGAAGTAGTCAAAGGGAAGGGGTTCCCCGACGACGACCCAGAGCTCGCCATTAGTTTCAGGGAGTCAAAGGGAAGGGGAAAATTCTTAAGGACATTCCGGAACATTCATTGGGAACGCCGACCAGACTCGTGGAACATGTACATGTTTAGAGATGGGGGCACCAAACACATCTCCATTACATAGCCGATAATTTTTTATGATAGTTCGAGAAATTCGCCATTTTCTATGGTAGAATGAGAAGGTTTTAAAATGTTCTGCTGAAAGCAGATGTTTCATTATATGAAGCTCATCTCGGTTAGAACTATATCCAGGATTTGGACGGACAATTTAAAGTACTCTCAAATGGGTTTAAAAAATCAATGCAACTGATTTTATTACCAAGACATCAGGACATTTGGGACAGAACCATTTTAACCCCAAAAAAATTTTCTTGGAATAACTGTACTTTTTTCCTTTTTTGAGCATCAGATGCACTCTGCAACAATGGGGGTGTAGGAAATGAGTGAACGACATACGGCTGACTACATTGTTCGGGTTTAGACCAAGCATGCAATGACTGGGGGATAACTCATTAAAAGGCCCGTTTGCTGTTGTTTCTGACAACGTGCGAAATATTGTGAAAGTTGTTCCCCAGATTATTCGGGAAAGGAAAACACCTGCCTTGTTTTTGCCCCCAAAACACTGAATCTTGTTCAGGCAACAACCCAGAACGGAAGGTTTGGATGAACTATTGCTGGAATTTTTTGACTCAGTTTTGCTGTTAAAATAAAGTTCGGTAATGAAATGAAACAGATTTAAGCCGAAGAAATTGTGCGATATAAAGAGACGTTACATGTTCTTTTTGCTCGAAACCCAAATATCACTAACAGAGAATTATTTGGATTTTTGGAAAGAGAATGTTCTCTAAATTAATTGAAGTATTTCCAATACACTGGAAACACATGATTCCAAAGAATCCACCAGCTTACAATCACGATTATATAGTCTAATCATTATGGACGAACCATCAATATACTTCGTGCAACACATTTGCATCCAATGAGCGAGCCTAAAAGACGAAAAGAAGGAGTAGCGGTTTTCAAGGGCTCCATATCTCTTTTTCATAATTAGTACTGCCTGTTCAAAATTTTCTCAAAAAAAGTGTGTCTCGATACGCTAGGTGACATCTAACTGCTCGCAGAGTGCAAGTAATTCAAAAAAAAGATGAACGCACAAATTTTGCTCCCATTGAACGAACGATATTTTCTAAAACGATGATGAAGCTAATTAGATGTAAGCAGTATCTAAACATTACAAAAGATAGCTCGTGTTTTAATACCGATGGTCCTCTAGCCAGAAAGGAAGAGATTTTCCTTAGCATGGCCGTGCCAACCTTTTTTCCTAAGGTTCCTGGGGTCGTTCTCGATGATACAGAAATTGTCACAAAGAAGACAAGATGCCAGCTGTGTAGAATCCTTACCTCTCCTCACTACCACAGAGGGCTAAAGTCTGTCCATCCTTGAGGTACAAAGTGACCATCGACGGACAAGACCGGTACCGGTCACTACACTTAGCCATTAAGCCTGAAGGCTACAATAATTTTTGTTTTTAATTTCAGAAAAAAAACTGCCCGAGAAGATTGTTTCGTTTTGTGAAAGCCGAGATGTCTTCTGTTATGAATGCATAGCTAGTTCTACCAGATGTTATCGATAAATGTCATACGATCATTGTCTGCCTGCTGCCAGGCTTTTCATTCGCAACCCTTCTCGGGCCTAGCGGTTGATAAACAATTAACGGGGGCGACCGATACCCTGTCTCGTCCGTCGATGGTCACTTTGTACTTCAAGGATAGACAGACTTTAGGTATGTGTCTCGCCATCTGGCATAATAACGTTCGTCAGTAGGGCATTTGGAGGACGAGCCAGTGACAAGGACTTAACTCATAAGCTCATACCGTACCACGAAGCTAACATGTTTGACAAGAGGTTTTTAATTGAGACCCAAACACAACAAACAAAAAAAAACATAAAGAGAACTCGGTAACAAGAATCAGCAATAACATATTTTCAGCACAAGGAGTAGGAATGATATATTTATGGTATCAACACAGACTAGCATCATATGAGAAAAGTCCCACATATGCAGGATCAAACTTGTACAATAAACTTCCTGACAGCTTACGTCAAAAACCTACTGAGATCCTCAAAACCTACCTGAGAACTACCCTTCATAGAAAAGAATACTATGATATACAAGACTTTAAAAAGGAAAAGATCAGTTACGATCGATAAGATTGTGTATTATTGTATTCAAAAATTGTATTTTAAAATTATACAGAAAACAAGTATTATTTCTTTTGAAAAGATGTGGTTTATACCGAGCTAGCTTATAATTTAAATCGATAACTTGCTTTTTCTTGTCATGAAATGAACATTGTAATATCATATGCTAGTGTATAGTATTAAAACAAGACAATAAAATAAAAATGAAATGAAAATAAACAGCACTGAGATCACCAAGAGATTTTCTGAGTAGCAACAAAACCTTTCAGTCTGGACGGAACAGCCATTTTCTTAAAGATAACAAGAAAGTCTAACTGAACACCCTTTCAGCTGACACAGAAGCAAAAGCCATGTGCTGTGCAAGCCGAACAAGAGCAGAACTAAGACCATAAAAAAGCACAGTACATAAACCGTGTCAAGGCTCTTATCACACATTGAACAGAACCTAACACTTTCTGAACATTAACTTATCAGGGTGCACGGAAGGAACAGATGGAGCACAACACTGAGATGACGAGCGCTGCTCTGACAAGCAGGGCAGAATAAAGAAAGAACTAAACCTTCCAGTCTGGACAAGACAGACAACCTCCTGAAGTAACAAACATTAAACAAAATGATGAATGAGAACGAGGACACAGCAGACCCTTTAACAAGCAACACATACAGCAGCAACAGAAGCTAACTCTGTTACTGAGGAGGCCCAAAGAGAACCAGAGCGAAGAGCCCTGGACAAAACACGTCCGCCTGGGAAAAGAACAACTGACCGACCCGCGAGGCGAGCTGGTGATGTGGCGAGGCTCTCTGCTGTGTGCATGCAGGTAGTAGTCAAAAGGTGCGGGGCGGCGAGGTCATATTTGAAACTGCACGCAAGGTGCATTGACATTTTCAAATCGTGTTGATGACAGTGGTGCATGTGCTACTAGGGGTGTAATTAATTGGTTGTGAGTAATATTTGAAGATATGTAGTGAGGCTCATCGTGACGACACTACATTGACGCAGATATCATATTTTGAGGGATTTTTCTTTTACTATGTACGAACTGTAAAATGGTGCATTTCACTTGATGCACTCGGGAGCCAAGTGCCAAGGAACTGGCACTTTGCAAAAAATAGAATACCTAAAAATATACATTTCCCGAGCAGACCCAAAGTTTATGAGAGGCAAGGAAGGGGATCAATGGACATGGCCCGCAGTGGCGTAACTCCCCAAAGGTGCAAGGTAAGGGGGTGCTTTAAAAAAGGAAAAAAAGAGCCATTGGGAACTGACAACGCAGTCAAGATATCTTGGCGAGTTATTGGATAAAAGAAGAGCCATTGGAACTTGAGCCACAGCTAGGTTGATTGATGATTAATGATTGTTTCAGGTGGCTGGCTGGGGCTTGACCCGAGCATGAGCTCTGATTGACGTACTGAAGTACTTGGAGCTGTCGTATGTATCCCTCAGATACTTGTTTGGACTCTATCGAACTAGAACAACAGCATCTGCTCACAGAAGGAAAGTTTCTGGCGCTGGTTTCGTAAACAAAGCACGAGTGTGGTGGTGGAGACTCTGGTGGGGGGCTCGTGTTTCTCCACCCGGGTTTGCAGCTAGGCCTATAGACATACCCAAATTGCCACTTCAGTGTATTTGATATCCTTACATTTTGTTTACAGAATTTCCGATGTTAAAAAATTGTACTGTGGCGCTTCAAAGCAATAAGGGACAATCTTGTGCGTCGAAAGAAGCAACAACCTAGTGGGTCGGCTGTAAAGAACGGGCGACCATGGGCCTTAGAGCCCAGTCTTGCATTCCTAGTTGGCATTCTTAGTGCTAGGAAGTGAGTATGCCTGAACTAGCCTAGGGTCAGTATGTTAGTGTGTACCATTATGTGACCATCTTTTTAGCCAACCTCTGCAAGGCCCTAGGACTATCGTTACACTGTGCATAAACATCCAGACCGATGTATTGGGGTTTTTCTTCGGCCTTTGGGCGAGCACAAGCAGTGTTTAATTTCACTCCTGTGTAGGCCTACTTTAGGAGAATAATTATTGTAAATTATATAAGTCAGCTTAACTATTTATTTATTTTATTAGCTTAGCTATTTTAATAGCTAATTGTGTATCATTAATTCGCAGCTAGGCCAAATTTCGTAACAACCTTGACGAACTACTTCATATGCATAAAATTTACAACATTGGTGTAAATACCGGGGAAGCAGATTCTCGGTACCTTTTCCTTGCTTCCAAAATGGACACGTTTTCTTGAGCTCTGAATTCTTGGATGTCTCTCTCCTCTACATATTTCGGACATTTGACCGATGACGCAGGGTGTGGGCCCCGGCAGTTGATGCACAAGGGCTCAAACAGACACTGCTCGGACTCATGGGCTTCCCTTCCCACGAGCATACTGCACAAAGTTGTTTGGATTTGCAGAATTTTTTAGAATGTCCAAACCTCCGATAGCGGAAACATCGTAATTATTGGTGAATTTATAATATGACATACAATATTATTATATATTTTATAAACGTCATGTTGTTTGGGGTGAAGTTTGTGTGGTGCCAGGCAATTGGCGAGATGTCCTTTCCGACCCACAGAAGTTCCTGAATCCGATGTGAAAATACAGGAGTCAGAAATTGGGCGACTGCTGTTGTTGTAGGGTCGCCTTGAGGAGCCCGTTGAGTCTAACGATCTCAGTGAGCATAGATTGATAATCATGGACAATGCATCTTACCATAGGGGGTTAAATTTAAAAAGTGACTACACCGAGGATCGAACCCGAGACCTTGGCTTTCCGAGCCCTGCTCTTACCACCTATTAAAAATAATAGAAGATAAATGCTACAAATGAGATTATTGGTTCTACATTTGTCTCGCGTCAGCCGAACGTGCGCTCCGCTGGACTAGAGTGGCCGAACTATGGCCCTTAGTACTGGTTTGCAATACTCCAAGAAGCTGGACCAGATTGTTGGCTATGAAGATTACGGGAGCATGGGAAGGACAAAGGAGATTGCAAACTATGCACTTGTTTTCATGATACGTGGTGTACGCAAGAAGTTTAAACAGCCTGTGACGTACTCTTTAGTAGAGAACAATTATTGTCCAGGTGATTGAGTCTCTACAGGACACTGGGCTTCACATTCTATCGGGGATTTGCGACCAGGGAACAACCCAGAACAATATCTCCTGTTCATCTTCCTAAGTTTTGGAAGTGCTTTCAAATCAATTCTGAAGACATTGCCATAATTTAAGATTTGCCCCATCTTCTTAAAAGTCTCCGTAATGCTTTTTTTAAGTACAACGTCCCCTGGACCCCACTGAGCCTGGGCTGGTTGGCACAAACCGCGAAGCCACCAAGTGTGAAGCAAGCTGGGACCACGTCATGAAGTTGTACGAAGCCGACAGAAGAACTATCTTTAAGAGAGTTGTGAAGCTCAGCAAAGCCCATGTTAACCCTACATCACAACAGAAGACGCGAGTCAACCTTGCAGCGCAGGTGATGAGCCAGCAAGTGGCAGCTGGAATTAACTCATTGATTGCAGACCCTAACCTATATGAATTGCTTGAAAAATTAACACGTGACCAATACATGCTTTCATCTGCCATCTGGAAACACCCAGAGAGTACGAACAATAGCGGCGACAGCGACTTCGGCCAGGAAAGTAACCGTAAAAAGACACCTGCTGACCCATTTGCTCCGGTACCAAATCCGTATCTAAAGCCAAAGCCAAACCCAGACAAAAAGCCTTTTTATTACGCGCCCCTGGGACTCTACACGTCCAAGGGTATAGTCAAGGGGGTGGACCCTAGTATTACAGATGAAGATATCCTTAAGTACGCAAAATCCCCTTACAAATCTTACACATACTAAGAAAATAAAAAGAAGGCCATGAGGCCAGGAGGCTTTTTCGCCAAAGGCGAAAAAATTCACCATACTACAGTTATTTCGTCATGTTTTAACTGAAAAATGGCAACTGTAGGGATTGCCGTTTTGTTTATGATATATTATTATTATTATTATTATTATTATTATTATTATTATTATTATTATTATTATTATTATTATTATTATTATTATTATTATTATTATTATTATTATTATTATTATTATTATTATTATTATTATTATTATTATCACTTGTCTCGTAGACGCTGTGGTGGAAGGACGTGTTTATCGCTGTGCGCTGTGCTCTGTGTGTTGTGGTTATGTTGTGCGGTTACTGTAGTGTCGAGGTGCCTGCGGACGGGGACCATATAACTTGCTCCGGCTGTGATAGTGCTTTACATTATAAGTGTGCTGGTGTGGCGAAAAAAACACACTCAGCTAAGTCACGTGAGGCAAAGTCTTTATGGCGTTGTCTTGGCTGTCGACAGGCCTTAAAAGATACGGAAGGGATAATGGTTTGCAAGACATGATGTTGGAGATTAAGCGTGAAATTTTGTGACAATATTAACGCATTACGGGAGGAATTTCAAATCTTTAAAAGAAAATCTTTCCTTAGAACTCAAGTCTTTGAGTGAAACGGTCGCAGTTTTGGAAAATAAGTGTGAAGAAAAGGACAGGGTGATCGCAGAATTACATGCCAAGGTAGATAAGCTAGACCAATACAGCAGAAACAAGAACTTTGAACTTGATAACATAGTTGTGACTGAGGACAAAAACCGTCAACAACATCGTATTGAAGGTCGCTGAAAAACTGGGTATTGACCTGTTGCCCGAGGAGATTGACGCGGCTCACCGACTTCCCACTCGCAAGACCGACCGCCCCTCCGAGAATAATCGTTCAGCTGACGTCCAGACGAAAACGTGACCTTTTTCATTGCCAAACGGAAAATTGAGATAACTTCTGACGAAATTGTCGCGACAGGTGAGAAGGACCAGCGGATTTTTTATAAATAAAAATCTGACTCCTTTCATCGTGAATTATTGTGGAGAGCTAAAGTAATTGCTATACAATCTAAGTTTAAGTTTGTTTGGGTAAAGCAGGGCAAGTTTTTTGTTAAAAAGGACGAAGCTGCTCGTAAGGTGTTGATCATCAACACGGTTGCCGATCTAGAGAAAATTAGTACAAAATTAATGTCAGTGAATGACAATTTAGCTACGGTTGATGGTCTAGATATCGAGGATAAAATACATGCGATGTTATTGATGACTTAAATGGATGGTTTTAGCGAGGTTGAAGGCTTTTTTTTTATGCATTTAAATGTAAGGTCGCTATCTGAAAGTAAGTGGGATGAGGTGAAGGTTATAATAAGTAAACAGATTGGAGTATTTGATATTTTGGTTCTAACAGAAGTAAGAAATGTGGAAGATAAATCGATTGTTTTGGATGGATACGAAATGGTTGTTTTAAGATGAGACCAGATAAAAGAGGCGGCGGAGTCTTAATTTATATAAAATCGTCTATAAGCTATGTGTTAGTTGAACATAATTTGTTATACTGTGAGGCTCTTAGCTGTGATCTAACTTTTCCGAATAATGTTACTATTTCACTTTTGGCGATATACAGGCCTCCTGCGCAATCAACGCCTCTAGAAATGAAAATAAACTTTGTCCAAGAACTTGAATCTGTGTTAATTAGTAAATTTAAAATCCAAATGTTATAATTATGGGGGACATGAACATTGATTTACTTGACGAGCGTGATCAATGCGTTCATTCTTATGAGAACTGTCTGGCGAGTTTGGGTTTTTTAAAATGCATAAATGGAGTAACGAGAGAAGAAGCAATTCGAGATATGTGGTCAAAAAACGTGTATTGATCATATTTTTGCGCGGGGGAAATTTGATTATGCTAAGTCGGCAATTTTTAGGTTTAAAGTAAGCGATCATTACATGGTCGTGTCATCTTTGGTCTTCAAAACACCAATCTCAGTAATTTAGTAAACAAACCTCAATTTTCATTAGATGAGAGGACAGTGTTTACTGCTTTGAAACGCGTAAATTGGGCAGATTTAATGGAAATTAATGATTGCACTAAGCTCTACGACTCTGTACGGCTACTATACATAACTTCATGAGAACTCGTATTTTGTTGCAACCGGTCGCAAGAGGAAACGAGTAAACAAGGAGTGGATGACTGATAACCTTGTTGATATGGTTCGACATAGAGACAGGTTGTTCCGTAAGTGGAGGAATGCTAGAGTAACTAACCCTTTGAGGCAGACTTATGAAACTGAATATAAACATTACCGCAATGAGGTAGTGAAGGAAATTTATAAAGTGAAACGTGATTATTATAAAAATAAATTTGAAGTACATAAAGGTGATGCTAAACAAATTTGGCAGATAATTAATGAAGTAATAGGGAAATCAAAGCGTAACTCAGTTGACATGGTGATTAACAAATACTTACTAAATAAATACATTGAGGAAGAAATTTCTAACAGATTTGTTGATACCTTTGTTGATGAGATTAATATGATTCAACATAATTGCTCTATTTTAACTTCTAAGCTTGTGCCTCCTTCACCTCAGAGTCAATCTATGTACCTAGGGAAAGTAAGTGTAGCAACTGTGCTAAAAATTATCCGTAAATTAAATGTAACCAAACAACCTGGAATTGATGGGATTAGAGTGACCGACTTGCAATACACGGCTGAGGATATTAGTCCGTAGTTGCCAAAAAAATAACCTGTCTTTAGAAAAGGGAGAAATACCTGATTTATTGAAAGTTTCTATTGTAAGACCGGTTTATAAAAAAGGCAGCCATATGGACTTTAGTAATTACAGGCCAATTGCCATATTATCTGTTATTGAAAAAATAATGGAACGTGTAGTAGCTGACGCTCTATGCAACTATTTAGATAAATTTAAAATTATTACTAATAATCAGTTTGGATTTCAAAAAGGTAAGAGCACAACCGATCTTCTTGTGAAATTTGCGAACCTGGTTAATAACAAATTAAATGACAATATGCACATTGCGGCCATGTTTGTGGACTTAAGCAAGGCATTTGATACATTAAATCACGCTAAACTTTTAATATGTCTTTAGCGAATTGGTATTCGTGGCCCAATTTTAAATTGGTTTAAAATTACTTAACAATAGGAGAATAAGAGTTAAGGTTGGTGATTTTTTAAGCCACGAACGTGATGTTATTTCAGGAGTTCCTCAGGGTTCTATTTTGGGTCCAATTCTATTCTGGTCTACGTAAATGATTTGGTTAAATGTTTTAAATATTGCTATGTATTTATTTATGCCGATGACATTTTGATTGTTTCAGTTCATAAAAACTTTGAAATTGCACAGTTGCATTTACAGATAGATTTTAAAACCTTCTTAAGGAGATTCATGATAGAGACTTAAATTATTAATGCAAATAAAACAAAAATAATTCATTTGTGTGCACCTCAAAACAGAGATTGTCTCCGTGAGGTCAGGGTTATCACTCATTCCAATGAATGTTTGCATAATCAAGTAGATCCACTTACGTGTGCATGCAGTGATTTTCTCGAGAATGTTGACTCGCATATTTATTTGGGATTAGTGATTGATAAACATTTCAGCTGGGTACCTCATATTGACTCGATCTGTAAGCGCCTACGAGCCTGCCTCCGACAGTGTTTTTTTCTTAAATACGTTTTACCGTTTTCAGTGTTGCGAAATGTTTATATCGCTCTTGCAGAATCTATTATATCTTATGGTCTACTTGCGTGGGGGTATTCCACTGACTGCCACTTAAATAAAATTCGAGTACTACAAAATAAGCTATTACGCCAAATAAGACCACGTAATTGTCAAACTCTGTCGACTCGGGAGACATACCTCTTTTGCAATCTTCTTTCCTGTTGACTGCTTTTTTACTTACCAACTTTTAATAAAATATTACTTTAAAAATGATTATAGAATTCTTGTGCAGAGAAACAAATGGACACGTAGTCAGGTTAAACAAAAATTTGAAGTTCCTAGAAGTAATAATAAATACGGTCAGAGGCGCCTTGAGTGTTTAGTTCCCGAGTCTTTCAATGACTTACCTGATCAGTTATTAGATTTTACAAAAATTTCCGAGGTCAAGCAAGAAATAAAAAATACATTTGTTGTCAAAATTGAGTGCTCTTGTCTAAATCTGTTCTGGCTTTTGCCTTGTTTCGTACTCCATCATTTAGCTTTATTTATGTTGTGTTTAAATAACTTAAAAAGCCTTGACGTTGTGTTGTGTTTTATTAAATTGTTAGTTACTAGTTAATCTACTTCAATTTGTTTACTTAATGTTTATGATTTGTTAATGTTTTTTTTTTCATGTTTCCTTCCTCTATGGTTTTTTTGTTTAGATTATGTGATTTTGTTTATTCCACAGATGAGCCCGCATAGTGGGCTTTGTTGGGTTTCTTTGAGATGTATTGTAAGATTAACAAGCCTCCCTAGCTATTTTCGAATTCAATATATAACATATTTCCATATTAATATGCAAATTTCTGCAATTAATTTATTCGCTTCATTAATATGCAGCATATCAAGTGTATTTTTATCAATAAGATATCACTATGTAATCAACTATCAAAACCAATCATCATTTATATGAATTTGTCTGTGTAATTAACATAAAAGTGAATAATTAGTAATAAAACTAATTAAGCTATTTATAGCTTAAATTCAAAACTTTAAAGTAGCACATTATCTAAACCTATTATGTTAAAGATGTTTGCCGCTTATTTCAAACGAATCGGTTGAGTATTAAGAGAGTAATTAAAGTTTGAAGTTCACTACGTGGAGGTTTCTTCATAGAGGGTAGTCTCTAGCATTGACATCACATGCTTCATTGCACTCAGTATTTTGTAACGACGAACGTTCGAAATCCTTCTCTGGACTTCGACCGTGAACCAGGAGGGAAGACGCAGCTCAGTTCTCGGAATTGTATAAAGGCAATTCAAACCTCGTGCGAAACGGTAGATGAGGGGTGTAGTGAGGGGGTGTTTTGAAGGTAAATCTACAGTGGTGTGCCTTTACACTTGTTAGGGAGGAGCTAGGCTTGTCACGTGACCTTTGAGAAATATAAAACTTAGCTGGACAGGTGGAGTACTAGGAGAAGTGTGAGGGTTGTCGTAGAGGTGTGTGTGCGTGTCGGCGCAGGCCGCATAGGCGGTTGATCAAACAGTTGGTTACGGTCGGAGATACGGCCTCTGTGCTCCGTCGAGATGTAGTCCGATAATAGGCCTCATTAGAAGACCTGTGTGAGTGTAATCCGCAGTGTTTTAAAGTTGAAAATTATAAGGCTATTGAAAAGGTTAATTCTTCGGATACAAATAATCAAGTGGTATGTGAAATATTATATGTGTAATTTACATCGTGTGTTCGTTTTTTTATTGTGTTCTTTTGCGCATCTCCTATCCGAACGTTACAGTGACGTGCCTATGTCACTAATTTGAATATTAATTGATTCGACGATTTTGTGTTCTTCTGCGCATCTCATATCCGAACGTTACAGTGACGTGCCTATGTCACTAATTTGAATATTAATTGTTTTCGACGACTTTGTGTTCTTCTGCGCATCCATATCCGAACATTACAATAAAGTCCCTCATATCCCGTTTGGCATATAAATGTCATTAATTTCTTTACTAACGGCTGGCTGTTCCGCTTTTAAAATTGGTTTTACGTCATATCACCGGCGTGTTCCGTGGCGACCCATAAACTGTCGAGGAGTGTCTGCTTCTGGATCACTGATCGCCCCCGCACCACTCGATTTCAGCTACCATGAGGCCTGCGGGTTTACTAGGTCCGGTGGGGAAATTACGCATCGCATTTTTTTGGAAAAAAAATAATGATACCAACATCTTTAATAACCGTAACTTTAAAAATTCATCCGTTTTAAACAATTAAAAAAAAAAATTATAATATTTTGGAGGGGGTAATAGATGATGGATAGGCGGGTGGCTAGCCAAGGGGAAATTTAGCTTTATAATAAAAAGGACCTTAGGCGGGGGCTGCTATTTAATTGTCTGTATTTTATTTTTTTTAAATTATCCAGTCTGAATGGAAATCATTCTAAAGTTTTAAAATTTAGTAATTTGATCCATTTTTGAAATCCTTTACTATAAGTTTGTTTTTAGGAATTTTTAAATTAAAAAAATTAAATTTAAATTTAAATTTATAATTAAAAATTTAAAATTTATTAATTTTTTTTTTTTTTTTATTAAATTGAAGACTTTTGTTTTTTCGGC
Organism: Sweltsa coloradensis; assembly: GCA_024449915.1. NCBI lineage: Eukaryota > Metazoa > Arthropoda > Insecta > Plecoptera > Chloroperlidae > Sweltsa > Sweltsa coloradensis. The sequence goes on along the minus strand of JAMZAV010005424.1, from coordinate 21,197 downwards.
AATTTTGAGAAACTTGTATTCTTTTTTTTATGTAAGACCTCCTGTGTCCGGGCAATTTCACAGGGAGTGAAATTACAATTTTGTCGCCCAGTACGTGTGGCTCAAAATTTTAAAGCGACCCGAGAAAAAATTTGTTAGAATTTTCGTTGGTTAGCCAAATTTAGGAAATTTAAAAATTTGGCGCCCTACGTGTGGCATAAATCTTTCGCAACCGGATCAATTTTGTTTTTTGTTTAAATTTTTTGTTGGGAGTCCCCAAAAAATTTGGGGGGGAAAACTTACAATTTGACCCCTTTGAACGTGGAAAATAAAATTAAAAAACAACGACAGAAAATTAAATAAATAAAAAATTTTTCTTTAATTAAAACAAAATTGATATTGAGGGTTTTTACAAAAATGGATCTATCCGAGGTAATGAACCGCTTAGCAGAAAAGGCAGGAAAGTAGGGAGAATGCTACAAATGGTCCGGAAATAAAAAGGGGGGGCAACCATAGAAAGTAGGGGCCCAAGCCATAGAAAGAGGGGAAAACCATAGAAAGAGGGGGGACAGTCATTGAGTAAGGGAAATTGAAGAAAGTAACCGGGATAGATGATCGGGGGAAGGAGAAAATGGGGGAAATGGCTAATGATAAATCAAAATTTAAATGAATTTCATATAAGGATGGGGACAGGGTTTTTAAAAATCTAGAGAGGGGAAAATTGATAAATTTGGATAGAGTGAGATTTTGGTTTGAAAAAGGTGGGATAATGAAAAGGTTAATGAGAATGGTTGTTTAATGAGTGTTGAAAAAAGGGAAAAACACAATAAGTTGTTTGGGTATCGGCAGGAAAAAGGGAAAAGCCTTTGGATTGATTGGAAGATTTTGATGGGGGCTATTAAAGAAAAAAGGGAAACGGATTTAAAAGGTAATGATGGAGATGGAGAGAGATAGAGGGAAAAAAGACTGGGAAAGGATGAAATTGAAACTTTGGTGATTTATTATTCTGAAGGATTTACAGGACAGTGGGGGGTAGGAAGCGAAAAAAAAGACTTGAGAAAAGTGTTTTAGCAAATTTAAAACGCGATGTAGGGGCAAAAAATGTGAGTTAGACGACGGATGAAAGAAACATGACCTGTCGTCAAAGGGCAAATAAATAAAAATAAGGAATTTTGGGAAAAGTGGGGGGTACTAAAACTAAAAGAGTAGTATCTAAGAAAGTAAATGAAAGAAGAAAGATGACAATCAATGAATGTAAAATGATTTGAAAGGGGGCTAAATTTGTATGTAAATATTCATGTAATTTTTATTTGTTTTTTGATTGATGGGGGAGTGTAACAAGATTTAAATTTGACTAGGGCAGATATCAAATAGTTGTTTAAAAAATTTATAGAATTTGCGGGGCATTGTTTGGAAAATTTTGTCGCTTTAAATTGGAAAAAGATATTCAGCATTACGGGTTGAGGGAAAGTAGTGATATGAAAAATGATTTGAGAGATACTGATTTACTATTGATCAGATAAATGATGAACTATTGTATTGAGATGATGAGAATTGCGCAAATATAAAAGGGTCGCCGCAAAAAATTGAGATGATTAGATACTGCGTCGACAATTGGGTTTTTAATTGAGATAATTGTGAGATTTAGATTTGAATTTAGTTGATTTGTGTTTTACTATTAATACTCACTGAATTAAATTAAAGTTGTCTTTTTTAAGTAAGTAGCGTTAGATTATTTTAATGAGGGGTGTTGTGGGTTTTTGATTCATTTTTTCCAATTGCTAGGATCATTAACAGGGTGTTTGGAGATTGTTGTAGGCTAAAGAAAAGTTTAAAAACACTCGAGATGTTATCAAAATACAAAAATTTTTTTTTAAATTTAAAGGAAAAAAATTTTTTACAAATAAAAATTGTTAAATTTATTAATGAAAATTTTATAGATGATCTTTGAGGTTTAGTGCAGCCCCCCCTTATCAACATTTAGATTATAAAAGTTTTTTTAAATTCCAATAATGTAGATTAAAAAGTTTTGGTAAGAATATGTGTTTACTTTTCATACAATGCAGGGTTTTTTTGGTAGTATAATACTTTTCATACCACTTTTAATTTTTTACTCAACAGTGGGCTGCTATTCTTTTAGAAACGAGTTATTTTGAAGGGGGTAGTTTCCCCCACAACGCATGGCGGAGAATTGCCTCCAGCCCCTAGCCAAGGTCGGCAGGTTTTGGGTTTGGGTGTTGACCAAAAAAAAAGCTGTGGACAGTGCCCACTCTCAAGGGATAATGATTTACAAAAAACTGCCAACGAATAGAGATATATTTAGTCCCAAATTACTTGCACCAAAAAACTTAACAACTTGTAATTGTTTTAAATGGTTCTTTTTAAAACCCCAAGGGGTATTAATTTAAAATTATTATTTATTATTTAAATTTTTTAAATTTTTCCCTAATGAAATTTTTATTTTTAATGGGAATTTAATTTACAATTATTTATTTTTTTTTTTGAATTACATTTTGGATGTACTGCGAATGGGGGGTGTAATGAGGCAGGCGAGATGTAATTCAATTAGGTGGAGGGTTTTTTATTGTAAAAAGATATAAAAATGATATAAAAAAAAGTAAATAAGTAAAAGAAATTTTCCCTTTAATAATTTTTATTTTTATCACATTGGATGAATTAATTAAATGTTTCCAAATTTAATTTATTCATAGGGGGGGATTGTAAGATTAAAAAGCCTCCCTACTATTTTTGATTCAATATATAACATATTTTCCCTATTTATGCAAATTTTTTGCAATTAATTTTTCGCTTCATAATATGCAGCATATCAAGTGTATTTTTACAAAAAGATATACTAGTAATCAACTATCAAAACCCCAAACATATTTTTATGAATTTGTCTGGTAAAATTAACATAAAAAGGGGAAAAATTAGTAATAAAAATAATTAACTATTTTTAGCTTAAATTCAAAACTTTAAAATAGCACATTATCAAACCTATTTTTTTAAAGATGTTTGCCGCTTATTTTAAACGAATCGGTTGAGTATTAAGAGAGTAATTAAAGTTTGAAGTTCACTGTGGAGTTTCTTCATAGAGGTATCCTTTGCAGACATCAATGCTTCATTGCACTCAGTATTTTTTAACGACGAACGTTCGAAATCCCCTCTGGCTTCGCCGTGAACCAGGGGGGAAGAAGCGCTCAGTTTTTCGGAATTGTATAAAGGGAATTTAAACCCCGTGCGAAACGGAGATGAGGGGGTTAGTGAGGGGGGGTTTTTGAAGGGAAATTTCAGTGGGGTGCCTTTACACATGTTAGGGAGGAGCTAGGCTTGTCACGTGACCTTTGAGAAATATAAAACTTAGCTGGACAGGTGGAGTAATAGGAGAAGTGTGAGGTTGTCGTAGAGGTGTGGGGGCGTGTCTGCGCAGGCCGCATAGGCGTTGAATCAAAAGTTGGTTACGGTCGGAGATACGGCCTCTTGTGCTCGTCGAGATGTAGTCCGATAATAGGCCTCATTAGAAGACCTGTGTGGGAAGTGTAATCCGCGGTTTAAAGTGAATTAATAGGTATTGAAACGGTTAATTCTTACGATCAAATAATCAAGTGGTATGTGACATATTATATGTGTAATACATCGTGTGTTCGGTTTTTTATTGTGTTTATTCTGGCATCTCATATCAACGTTACAGTGACACTGCCTAGTCACTAATTTGAATATTAATTGATCGACGATTTTGTGTTCTTCTGCGCAATCTCATCTCCGAACGTTGTACAGTGAGAGTGCTAGTCATAATTTGAATATTAATTTATTCGACCCTCCGATTTTGTGTTCTTCTGCGCATCTCATATCCGAACATTACACATAAAGTGCCTCATATCACGATGGCATATCAATGTCATTAATTCTTATACTAACTGTGCTGGCTGTCCGCTCATTAAATTGGGATACGTCATATCACACGTGCGTGTTCGTGGCGGACCATAAACTGTCGAGAGTGTTCCTTTTTTGGGGCCCTTTTTTTTCTGCGCATCAGCTGATCGCGCCGCACCACTCGATTCAGGCTACCATGTAGCCTGCTGGATTACTACGGTCGGTCGGGAATTACGCATCGCATGTTTTCGGAAAATAATAGATGAGCGACAGTACCCACACATCTTTAATAACCAGTAACTATTAAAATTATCATCAGTTTAAACAATTAAAAAAACAATAATTATAATTTTTGGAGGGTAAATAGATGTATGGATAGGCAGGTCGGATATAGCCAATGGGAATTAGCATTTTATAAATAGAAAGGATCCTTGGGCAGGTGGGGCTGCTATTTTTTTGTCTGTATTTTATTTTATTTCAATATATCCAGTCTAAAGGGAAAAATCATTCTCAATTTTATAATTTAGTAGACTTGATCCTTTTTTAAAATCCTATTACAAAGTTTGTTTTTAAAAGAATTTGTTAAATACAAAATTTTATTAATTATTTTAATTTAAATTTAAATTAATATTTTTTTTTTATTGAAGACTTTGGTTCTCGGAAATTTTAGCTAGACCTTTATTTCATTTTTATGTAAAACCTCCTTTTCCCGGGCAATTTATCTGGGGGAGGAATTTACAGTATCATGATATTCTGTTTTGGACAAAAATTGGGTTTAAAAAAAAAAAAAAAAAAAAATTTTATTTTTATTTTATTATTTTTTATTTTTTTATTATTATTATTATTATTTTTAAATTATTATTATTTTTTATTTTTATTATTTTTTTAAGAATGTTCTCCCTGTCATCCCAAATAAATTAGTATTTTCTTTTTGTAAAGTGGTACCCCCCGTTTTTTGTTAATTTTTTATTTCGTTTTAATTTAGCCTATGAAAAATTATTTTGTAAAAAAATTAAATTTTAATTAAGTCTGCTATCCAGTACAATATCTTGTTTAAATCCACAACAACCGCTTGTGGCTTTGTGGCGACGTTTCAATTGTTTTTTTGAAAAAAAATGCTGAAATATTATTTATAAAAAAAAAAATAAAAAAAAAAAAAAAATTTTATTATTATTATTATTATTATTATTTTATTATTATTATTATTATTATTATTATTACACATATCCATTCCATTAATGTTGACCAAAACTCATTTTTTTAAGTCTTTTCACATTCAGTTGATTGTTTCACAAAAAACCTACATTAAAAATGGGGGAATTAACTGCACTTGTAAACAAATTATTAGTCAGTGTATGCCTGGGTACCTTGGATTGAAATTGCGTGTTTTTTTCGGGGGAAAATCATTTTTTTAATTTTATGTAACGTTTCGCCCTGTGCAGCACAACTATCCCATTTAATACATTCTCCCTTAACTTACTTGCAAACGGTTAATTTTTTCTTTAGTTAGTCAATCATCTCTTATGCTGTGTTGGCCGGGGGTAAGCCTCAAATGTGAAACAAACAAATTCCCAAAACTTGCAGAAAAAGATTTTAAAACTATCCTTCCTAATCCATAACGAGATGTGTTCCTAAAAGAATTTTTCGAAAAACTGGTTTACTCCCTGAAAAAATTTTTTTTACGTAGGGGGTTAAATTTAAGTTATTATTATAGTATATATAAAACGAAATCGACCAAAACATCTCCACAGAATAAAGGGCCCGCAAATATTTTCGATTTCCCATTTTGTATAAAAATATGGTAAAAGGGTCGAAAAAACTAGTGTACCGCAGATTTTTTCATTATTGCTTAAAAATTAAAAGATTTAGATAAAATTAGAAAAATTTAAATTTAAAAGTAAAGAATTTCTCTTTGTTTAATGACGTTTAATTTTAAATTAACGTTTAATTTTGTTAAAATTTATCTAATATTATAATATATTTGGGTGTGTTGTACTATTTTAATGTGCTTGTTGAATGTATTCAAAATTTGATAAAAATTTTTGGCAACTGCTAAAATGTTTTTTACGGTTTTGAATTTTGTATTATTATATTATTTTTGGTTTTTTTATATTTAGTATTGTCCTGTTCTGACAAAATTTGATATTAAAAATTATTATCTCTTACATTGTCCCTAATTTTGTATATTATAATTAGCCCACAGACAAGTTCTGATGAAGCTTTGTGGATATGAATCAAATAGAATAGTATGATGTGTAATACTATGCTTTTTTATTAATAAAAATAAAAATAATTATTATTATTATTATTTTATTTATTATTATTATTTTTATTATTTTATTTTTATGTCATTATTATTATGTCATTATTATTATTATTATTTTTATTATAATTTCACTTGGTAAAATAAACACAAAAAATGTACGTTTGTTGTATTTAATTTTTGACTTTATGATTTAATTTTTGGGAAAGTTTCAGTGCAAAAAAAAAAACAAATACAAAATCTCATCTGGGGGGGCAAAGGGCTGGGCAAGAAAATTTTCGGGTGGCAAGGCCCACCCTCGCCCCCCCGTATGCCGCCCTGCAGTCAGCCCTCTCGTCTCAAAAAATGCAAAAAAGGGCCCAACACGGACAGTCTTCAAATTTTTCACATCTTTTAAATAAATCGCTAACCATCCCTTTCTACCCCCCCCTTGTTCTCTCCTATGCTTCTATCCTCCCCTAGACCTTTTTTCCTTATCCTCGGCCCCGCCCCTACTACATGAAAAAACCAAATTTAAAAATGAATTAAATTTTTGGTCAAAAAACTTGCTTTTTTGTAAACAATGTAGGCAATCATTTTCAAATAAATAGAGTTAGGGCCCACTTTTGATTGTAGGGCTATGCCCGTTTAAGGCGAAAAATTAAAAACCTTTTTTTTGGAAACCTTTCCCGCAAACTTTTTCAAATTTTTCTTTCAAAAAGGGAAATAGGGCCCAAAATCACATAACCCCCAGATAATAGAGTACACAGTGGGCCCCATTTCGTTCTATAAACCCTTTAAAGCCCATGTAAAAAAATTTAACGTTGTAGCCCCACCCGTTTGGCAGAATCGCTGGCCGTTGAAACTAACGAAATTTAAACCCTAGTAGTAGCGTAGCAGTATAGCTAACATCCTTAAAGTGATTTTGAGCATGTTCAAGCCTTTTTTTTTACCAAAAGGAAAGCTTGTACCCCAACTAATTTGGCGTGTGTTGTAAGGTACCTACCAAAATACCCTCGATTTTGAAGTTTTCAGTTCACTCACGTTTTCATGACGGGTGGGTAACGCCTCGAATCACCCCAACTTTGGGTAGCTGTATAAGGGGCCCGAGTGTGTAGCGCGCCACGGCTTGGGTGCGGGCCCTTACGGGCACCTAGATAAGATTAAAAAAACAAAAGCAGTAGACCTAAAACCAAAAATTTTTATCTTTTCAAATAGGCCTAAATGCTTGTTTTATTGATATTTCTCTCTTTTGTGCCTAAAAAATAAACAATACCAAACCAATGGTTCTTTTTTTATAGGTCGATCCGAAAAAATTCTTTGAACCGAAAAAAAACTGAAAATAAAAAAAAATTTTTGGTTCGATCCCCATTATGACAAAATTTGGGGGTCTCTTTTGGGCTTCATTATTACAAACATTAGGCTTTGCACAAGGGCCCAAAAATTTATGCAATTTCATATTTTTGCCAAAGAAATTTTATTCAAAAAAACCGCGCACGACTACTCTCCCGGGTTTGGTTGTATTGATACTGGCCTATGCAATATTGTGACCAAGCTTAAATGACAAATCTATAGCATAATCAAAATTTTTTTAGATATCAGTGGGGCTGCACAAATTTGAAAAAAAAATGCCCAAAACGAGAATTAGCTGCGTTCACTAAAGTGGCCAATTGACGTTTTAAAAAAGCAAGAAAGGCACGAAAAAGGTTCCTAGTTCCAAAGAGAACTGGCGGCCGGTAAAAAGGCTGGCAGAAAAAACTTATTTCTAATATTGGGACCTGCTTCCATTGGCCATGTGGATGCCATAAACTTCCTCTCGACCACTTTTCCTCGCAGCACGTGTCTCCCTAGCGGGACTGGACAACAATGAGATAGGAACTTCAGATTCTGTTATTTTTTAAATACCGTCAGTTCCATTAAAAAAAATACCATCCGAGGCGCTGAACAAGCAAGAAGAACTTGCAACGCTGCCTTTAAGCCCATGCGTTTGTGCAACTATCATTAATTCTGGTAAGTTGTCAAAAAACATACGTCATACTCATTTATAGACCAACTTGAGGTGTTAAAACTAATTATTCTAATGGAGGGTGTAACATCTGTAACGTAGTAACATGGCCGTATAGAAGTGTCGTTGTTTTCCTGTGCCCGTATGTAGCCTACATAATAATGTCATCATGCATCTAGCCGTCCAGTAGAGACATGCCTCCCTTACGTTACAGGTGCTGTCCACACCTCTGGCATTTCGTCAATCGCTTCCTTTAATCTAGCACATAAAAGCAAGTGCCATCTGTCCTGTACTCCGCCGTAATCATCGAATCGTATCATATCAGAAGGCAATTTCCCGGATCGCTGGAAACATGCGCTCGTAACACCAGTGCACAAAAGTGGTGAAAAAGAGCAGGCTAATAACTACCGGCCCATATCGTTACTCCCTATTTTTTCAAAAGTGTTTGAGAGATTCGTTCATGAACATTTATTGCATTTTGTTAAAAAACACATTCCCACAAGTCAGCATGGTTTTATCCCGAAGCGTTCTACTGTAACTAATTTGACTTCTTTTGTAGACAAATTGGCACGCAATTTTGACAATCGTCTTCAAACAGATGCAATATACACTGATTTTTCTAAGTCCTTTGATTGTGTTAGCCATATACTTTTAATCCATAAACTTAAATGCCTTGGTGTGACCGGAAACCTTCTGAACATAATAACAAGTTACCTTCATGGCCGTACACAATCTGTTGTGATAGACGGAGTGGCGTCAGCCCCTTCGGGTGTTACATCTGGTGTGCCACAAGGGTCACTATTGGGCCCTTTATTATATAATATATTTGTTAGTGATCTGCCTTTGTGTTTTCGTCATGCATCATCCTTGATGTATGCAGATGACCTGAAGTTGTTTTATGTAATAAGAAATTTGGCAGATTGTTTGTTGTTGCAGCTGGATTTAAATAGCTTAGTTGAATGGTGTAAGAAGTGGAAGCTTGACCTAAATCCTCTTAATTGTCAGATAATTTCATTCACCAATAAAAAGGTAGTTACAACCTTTGACTACACTATGGGCGACGTCATTCTTAAAGGAGTTGACAAATTGGGTGATTTGGGTGTTTTGATGAGTCAGGATCTTAATTTTAGTGCTCATATTGATTACGTTTTGAAGCGTGCATTTAAAAATCTTGGATTTTTGAAACGTACTTGTGATAGGGACTTCTCAAACCCTGTTATCCGTAGACTATATATTAGCATTGTTTTACCCATTCTTGATTATGCCACTGTTGTTTGGTCACCTCACCACACTACTAAGATTCATAATCTTGAGTGTTTGCAAAAGAGGTTTGTAAAGTGGTGCTGCTCAAGAAATGGCGTGGTCTATCATAGAAAACATTATACCAATATATGTAAAGAAGCCAAATTTCTTACTCTTGAAGCAAGGCGTAAAATGATTGACATAGTATCTTTTAAAAAATTGTTATCTTATGACCTCGATTGCCCCGACTTACTTGAAACAATATCATTAAATGTACCTGTTGTTTGCAAGATTGTGGATTTGGCAGCGGAGATAATTGTGTTGGTAATATAATTTACTTCGTCTTGAATGTCATCATATTTTTCCCCCCTAAAAACACGGCTAGTTTCTCAAACGCTGACCAGTCAGCCCTCTTGATGTCCCACTTAGGTGCCCTTTGTCTTGGTTCTCCCTGGTGCGTGATCTTAACCAGGATAGGGAAGTGATCGCTTCCACTTAAATCTGGCAGGACACCCCACTCAATATCAAGTAAGAGGGAAGGAGAGCATATAGTAAGGTCTATAGCTGAGTAGGAACCGTTCGCCGTGCTAAAATGGGTTGGATCCCTGTTGTTAAAGGGGCTAAAAACCCCAAAAATTATTTTTTACTACGTGATCTATAGCACAATACTGCACTTAAATGACCGTTTAAAAAATCATATCTTGTAACTGTGATTTAACACGAATTTTTTTAATATTTTTGATCCAGAAATTTGCAAAAATTGGTGTTTTGGGAAATTTCTTAAATCGGCTTTAACATGCTTCTTTTTTGGTCCACATAGATACTCGAGCATAGTACCAATCTAAAATGCCCCTTTATAACATCGTGTTTTGAAACTGTGCCCAAATATACCCTCAAACACGCAAAAATATGCATTCCAAAATCACACCCCATCTTGGTAATCAGTATATTTTGCCCGAACTACTTGCCCAAATTACAAAACAAAATATAGAGAATTCACAGAAAAGGCTGTAGAGTACGTCAATAATGAACAATATTTTTTTGGATCAAAATCGTCCAAGGTCACGGGGAATAAAGATCGTCCCCATGTTATTTCTTATGGGAGATTTTTGCCGATGGGACCTAGCTCTAAAAATATCATGTTTGACAATTTTTTGGGAGGTCATGGTGGCCCCAATAATTTTTCTGTTAATTGCTAAATTCATTACTAATTAGCCTGAATGAAATATATTTTTTGAGTCAAGCGGTTAAATACCCCCTTCAGAAGGGTTAGGTTTCGAGTCATTGAAATGTCTTCGATTAAAACTCGATTAAAACTACATTTAAGTAAATATTTGAAATAGTAGCATTCAGTGAGGATGTGATGAAAGATGATATTAAAGTCAAGTTTTACACAGGCCTACCAAACTTTGCAATGCTAATGGCATTGTTCAATTTTTGATGTAATTTAATATCCTCTAACCACCTCAATGTGCTGCCCAAGTTTGAGAAGACGATGATTGTGTTGGATGTGATTACGTCTCAATCTCCATCGGCAAGATTTGGCATTTAGGTTCCAAGTTTCGCAGTCGACAGTGTCCAGGATTTTTAATAAGTGGTTTGGACGTGCTGTACTATTAGTCCGGATGTTAAGAGACTTAACCTTGCATTTTTTGATACAAGCAAGGCACTTGGCACATGTTGTTCTAGGGACTATACCCTACTAATTTTGAGGTGGAGCCATCGTGATATCCCGTGCAGGGTCCCGTTATCGCATGTTGCCTACCCCTGCTGATTTGAAGGGTTGATTAGCAAAACAATTCGGTGTTTGGTGATAGAAACTTGAAATTTTTACCAAATAGGGGTAACATTAGGCTTAACATACTGGCAACGGGGAATTGTGGATTTATTCATAGTTAAGGGATGATTGGGGTTTTAATTTTGGGGTTGATCATTTCGATTAAAATTTTTACTGATGACACCCTTGGTTTAATTGTTGGATTCTATGTTAAAGTACTTACTTAAATCTTCAAACAAATTGATGGTGAAAAAAAATATGACTAGCGACCCCTAGATTTGTCATAATGACCTGTTGACATAATGACCTGAGTAGTGACCTATTTGATAAATTGTTAAACATAGTCGTGTGACCACTCTATTTAAAGCTTAGATGAAGTAGAATATTATGAAATAATTTTCAACATGCCACGTTGACCTGTGACCTTTATCGTCCTTTATTTGACCTTGATAACTGTTTCAGCATGACTGCATGTATACTTATATAGCACATCCAAATGCATGTGTTATTAACAAGTTGATTTAATAAATGAACTCAACATGTAAGTATATCAATATGATTTTAGGCTGCATTGCGAATGCTTTTTATTGTCGCGTTGATGGATGAGCAGTTTTGTACCATTGAACCCTGTTTTACTATACTTTTACCTCGTCTTTTTTCAACGTGTTTACGTAGAATATGCCATTTTTAAAGGAGTACCAAGTTCCTGGTAAATCGTTATGGTAATAAACCCTAAAAAATAAATAATAGTAATTGCGTTGTTAATGTTGTCCTATTCCAAGGGTGAATCGTGGCCAATCAGTGGTCCGTTTTTCAAATAACTGATCGCTAGTTGCTCATCAATGATGTGAAATTCAACAAGGAATTGGTTCAGGTCCGCTTTTATTGGAGTGAAATGAACGTTTTCTCTTATAATTTGACCAAAATGTGACTAGTTAGAATAAGTGTAAGATAATAAGTGAAAGATGATGTCTAAGCGTAGCAGACTCTAGTTCGTTCTTGAGGAAGGGAGGAAAGACACTGTCTCCATAATCTTAGAATCTAATTGAGTGGCCGTAGGGAAGGGGGAGGGGGGCTTAACCCATCACGTATTTTTGCATCTACAGGTGGTGCATTTACTACAGAACCTTTTTGACTGGTATTCAAAACCAAAAGCATTTCATTAGATCCAATTTGGTACAAGATCTCAACGCCCCCAATACATGACAAGGACGATGAGCTTGGTTGATTTTCATAAGCAAAGAATGCAGCCAGATCACCAGATCGATGCCAGCATGTAGCTATGTATAGTTTACTGAAGAGAATCGCTCTTGAGGCTAGTCATTTTGGCCTTAGATTTAAGAACAAGAGGTCGACTGGCTGTGCTAAAGAGCAGAAATTTGTTTATTTTATGTGGTCCATACAATATTTAGCAAATGTACTCCACTGCCACGCCACCCCGCGAGCGAGAGAGTGCGCCCCTCTCGGAAAATGGTCCCAAAAAGTGTGCGATTAAAACATATGTCTTTTGTAGGTTTGTATTATTTATGTTATTGTTTATATTAACGTTACTACAGATCACTTTTTCTAACTAGTCACATTTTGTCCAATCATAAGAGAAAACGTTCATTTCACTCCAATAAAAGCGGACCTGAACCCATTCCTTGTTGAATTTCACATCATTGATGAGCAACTAGCGATCAGTTTATTTGAAAAAACGGACCACTGACTAGCCACGATTCACCCTTGGAATAGGACAACATCAAAAAACGCAATTAATATTATTTATTTTTTATAGTTTATTACCATAACGATTTACCAGGAACTTGGTACTCCTTTAAAAATGGCATCATATTCTAAGTAAACACGTTGAAAAAAGACGAGGTAAAAAATATAGTAAAACAGGGTTCAATGGTACAAAAACTGCTCATCCATCAACGCGACAATAAAAGCATTTGCAATGCAGCCATATATCATATCATATTTGATATACTTACATGTAAAGTTTATTTATTAAATCAACTTGATAATAACACATGCATTTGGATGTGCTATATAAGTATACATTATGCAGTCATGCTGAAACAGTTATCAAGGTCAAATAAAGGACGATAAAGGTCACAGGTCAACGTGGCATGTTGAAATTATTTCATGTTATTCTACTTCATCTAAGCTTTAAATAGAGTGGTCACACGACTATGTTTAACAATTTATCAAATAGGTCACTACTCAGGTCATTATGTCAACAGGTCATTATGACAAAATTAGGGGTCACTTGTCATATTTTTTACACCCTTCATTTGTTTAAAAAATTTAAGTAAGTACTTTAACATAGAAATCCAACAATTAACCAAGGGTGTCATCAGTAAAAATTTTAATCAAAATGATCAACCCCCAAATTAAAACCCCAATCATCCCTTTACTATGAATAAATCCACAATTCCCCCTTGCCAGTATGTTAAGCCTAATGTTACCCCTATTTGGTAAAAATTCAATTTTCTATCACCAAACACCGAATTGTTTTGCTAATCAACCCTTCAAATCAGCAGGGGTAGGCAACATGCGATAACGGGTCCCTGCACGGGATATCACGATGGCTCCACCTCAAAATTAGTAGGGTATGGTCCCTAGAAAAACGTGTGCCAAGCGCCTTGCTTGTATCAAAAATGCAAGGTATGCCCCATATATACCTTTAACATCCGGACTATATGCCTGAAACCCCTAATAAAGGTGGCTCCAGCGAGAACAATTAATGAAGTCGATGCCCATGACTTTTCAGACTGCATTTGGCAACAAAGTTGCTGTGATTATTGACTGTTTCGAAGTGTTTTTAATTGATTACCTTTCTTTTGCTTTAAATTATGTCTTGCAAAAATTCGAATGTTGCACTACTGAAGATTGGTTGGTTGGATATTGCTTTACGTCTCATATTTATGCAACTTGGCTAATCGAGACGAAGGGAGGGACGAAAAGGATGACGCGGGGGGACAAGGGGTAGACAGGCCTGTGCTGGTCAGAACCAGCCACAAGCATATGGGGAGGGCAGGGGTTCCCCCACGTCGTGGTCGTCTCCGTCTTTGTCATCATCCGTCCGTGTTGTCTTTGTCGTCGTCGTCGGGGAGGTAGTCAAAGGGAAGGGGTGCCCCGACGACGACCCAGAGCTCGCCATTAGTTTCAGGGAGTGATACTTCCCTATTCACGGGCCAAACCGCGAGAAGGTGTCGAGTTGGAATTTGAAGGCCCTTAGACTGCCATCTATACAGTACACAGCGCAGGCAGAATGAAATATATTTTTTAAGTCAAGCGGTTAAATACCCTTTTAAGAAGGGTTAGGTTTCGAGTCATTAAAATTTCTTCGATTAAAACTCGATTAAAACTACATTTAAGTAAATATTTGAAATAGTAGCATTACAACAACAATGCATTAAACACTACAATTTTGGAAACAAATAAAAATGTACGTATAACGCACGTGTAGTGTGGGATTTGTGTGGTGTGTGGGCAAATCATTTGAGTACGTGTGTTTTCCGTGTGGGCAACGTACGTATTTCTGTGCCACTGTTAGTGTGTTGCTCGTACGTACCCTACCCACACCGCGCCCACACCGCACAAAGTGTGTGTATTTTACTAGTTACTGTACGTGTGTTTCCCGTGTGGGCAACGTACGTCGAGTCGAGCTTCGATTTGTGTTAGTCGTACGTACCTCACCCGCACCGCGCCCGTACCGTCAAAACTGTATGTATTTCAATATTTTGCGAGTGTCGTTTATGCGAGAAACATGCTAATAAATATTTGAATGTAGGCAAGTCCTGCTTAATATAAAAAATGCTATTATGCCTAATAGTTTACAACTACTTAGTTCCTTATTTTAGCATTATACTTGTGTTCATATTATGTAAGTGTAACATGGACTACAAAGTGAAAACAGTTATTATTAATGATCCAATCTCATAATATTTTCTTAAAAACTTCGAATTTGAATTTTATTAGCTTAAACTCAACTAATTTTCAATGCTAAGAAAAACATCAAGACGAAAATAAAAAATAATTTAACAATAATTATTGCTTGTCGATATGGTATACATAAATGCCATCGTGGTTTTGCACACCATATTTAATACTTATGTTGGAATATAAATGATTGGATGGATGCACAAATACGTCATTAAACATCAAAGTCTACTGCTAGCATTATTTTTGTTATATGTTTTCCAACACTTTTATATAACGTTCTTAGTTACTGTAGATTAATAACCTAATTGTATATTCGAGAACGTATATTAGGATTGGCAAAACACGAGCGCGCCTCGTCCAACATTAGGCTAGTTTAACTCCTCTCATTTATCAGTTCACCGTGGCCGAACGGTCTAGTGGCTGGCTTTCAGATTCCAGGTTGAAGGAGCGAGGCATGGACGAGGTTCGAATACACAAGATGGAGTAAAATTTGTTACCTAATGTAAGTTTCCAAAACGATTAACATGATAAAATAAGCATATGAACTGCCACTGAACTTGACTTGCAGTAATGAATACATTTCTAATATTTTTTCGTAATATTATTTATTGGCATAGCTGCTTCCTATGATACTTTTTAGATTCTCTACCAGATGGAGCTAGCGACCTAGTTCCCTGCAGGCGAAGCCATGTGCATGCGAAATATTACTGGGTGTCGTAAACGTGTGTTTCCCGTGTGGGTAAGGTGTGGGCGGAGTGTGACTCCTAGTGCCGTAAACGTGTGTTTCCCGTGCGGGTAAGGTGTGTGGTGTAATATTACTGAGTGCCGTATACGTGTGTTTCCCGTGTGGTAAGGTGTGGGCGGAGTGTGACTCCTAGTGCCGTAAACGTGTGTTTCCCGTGCGGGTAAGGTGTGTGCGTAATATTACTGAGTGCCGTATACGTGTGTTTCCTGTGTGGGTAAGGTGCATCCCCAGTATGTATACCATGCTAAAATACGTGCAGAGAACGTGCGTAATACATGCGGGCAGAAGTGACACTTTTCTGCGGGAAAAGTATGGGGCAATACATACATAAAACGTACGTACGCGTACGTGCGTTTTACGTGCGGGCGCGATGAACTGTGTTTGCTGGGTTTTTATATTTTGTCAGCTGTGTTATGCAACATGGTTTATTAAGTGTCCAAGGTGGGATTGCCCCATTTGATTTGTAGAAAACAAGGGGAAGTGTTATGTTTAAGGCTTGCAGTAATTCCAGGGAGCGGATGCCCACTGGTCTTGAGGCCTTCATGTGAACTTCATACCGATTTTGAAATGGAGGGTCAAAAACTGCTTTATAGGCTGGGTTTGTAGGGGAACCTTTTAATGAGGCAATATAATTAAGCATTAGGTACTTTCTTCTAGAGGACAAAGATGGTTCTGCAGACTCACATAGAAGACTGGGAATAGGGCTCGTACGAAAAGCTCCTGTGGATAGTCTTATACCGGTGTGGTGAACTGTATCCAAAGTCAATATAAGAAGGCCTAGCCGAATCATAAATAAAACTGGCAAAATCTAACTTGGAGCAGATGAGGGAGTGATATAGATGTAACAAGGTAGTACGATCAGCTCCCCAATTAGTATTGCTAAGCACTCGTAGAATATTTAAAGTTTTTAAACACTTGGTTCGTAGCTGCTGGATATGGGGCTTCCACGATAACTTTTTACCAAATAACATTCCCAAAAATCGTGCAATTTTGGCAAATGGTAAGGCATGGCTTCCCATGAGCAGGTCGGGATTAAGGAATAATCCACGCCGAAACCTAAATAGCACACATGTGGTTTTAGTGATTGAGAATTTATATCCAGTTTCAGCTGACCATCTCTCAAGGCGCTTTATGTTTAGTTGTAGTTGACGTTCAATCGAACTCAAATACGAAGCTCGGAAGTAAATGGAAAAATCATCTACAAAAAGTGATGATTCGACTGGCTTTTTTATATGTGAGGAATTGATAGATATAGCAAAACATACAACACTTAAAACTGATCCTTGTGGAACTCCGTTCTCTTGATAAAAAGGTCTAGATAAAATATTTCCAATTCGAACTCTAAAAATTCTTTCAGATAAAAAGTTTGAAATAAAAATTGGCAGGTGCCCTTTAAAACCCCAGGTATGTAAAGTTTTTAAAATGCCATATCTCCATGCCGTATCATAAGCCTTTTCCAAATCAAAGAAAATGGAGCTAGCGGTTTAACCCATTCAATACACCTTACCATAGCATTGTATTTATTAGTAGCAGTTGGATTACATTCAAAAACAACCAAACCTAAGCTATATCGGACTTTGAATTCAACAGGACACAGTATTGCGGAGGGTACATACACCATCGATTGCAGCAACAGCAACTCGTCTAGTTCAGTTCTAAGTCCTGCAACTGCAAGCTCCCCAACAGATTCCGATTCATCGACACCCACACCCACCACAGGCCGGCGTAATTCTGCGAGTGGTGCGCGATCATATGCGTCAGCTTTGGGTAGCTCACCAACTTCCAGGCAAGCTTTGTGCAAAACTTTCAAAACGCATCAACAATGGGAAACTGACCAATAGCGATTGGCAACAATAGCACAGGAGCAGATGATAGCTAATGCCACGAATGCATTGTTTCAGAACATGCAGATGTATGGGTTAATCCACTCGCCAATGCCATTTGTTCCTCCAATTCAACTTGCTACCCAGCCCATAACCCCACTCCAAATGTCCTCCCAGATCCAGGTTTCTTCCCTGGAAATAAAACAGCGGCAAGAAGATGGTGTAGGTGAAATAGGAACAAGTGGAACCCCCACAGGCTTAGAGACTCGACCACAGCACTCGAATCAAGAAAAACCGTCAAACCGGTGGAACGGGGAGAGCACCGGTGGGAATGAACAACTAAATGTCCCCCTACCATACCATAACATACCATGCTTGTGCTGAGTGGAACCAGAAATGTACAAAGGGTGCCGAGAACGGGAATACGGCAGAGGGCTCTTGTATTTGTTATGAACTGCCACAAAATTGGCTCAGTGCGCAAGAAAACAACAAACAACCTTTGGATGTACCTGGGATTTGGCCCCCAGGACATCAACGAGGGCGAAGGCGCAGTGCGCAAGAAAACACTGGTATTCCAGTCAGATACGCCCTATGTAACCGAGTAATATATGAGTCATTTGCATACCAAAATGTAAATTTTCATTATAATATCTAATCAGTAATCAAAACTGATTAACTGTAATTTGTACTTAATTACGATCAAAGAAGCAATGCATTTCACAACAATTTTATTAAGTTTAACTAAGAACACTAGGAATGTCAAGGCTGCAGAACCATCAAGACTTGTTTTTCTCACTGAAATAGCAGATTAGCTTGAAAAAGAACATTCTTCTGCCCGAATGATTACAATTTGAGTGACATCCGAGACCAATGTCTGAGTTTTTGATAACAATTTTCATGTTTTACTAGAGCAGGACGCCAGAGAGCCGGGGCTTAGGCCAACATTGTCATGTTTTGCAAATAGCAAGTCGCCCGTATGTCGCGAGCTTAGCATGACTAGCACTGAGATGATATCTAAGTTAGAAGTGGGAGAGGCACTCAGAAATTTATGTCAAAACAACCTAAACTACGATTCGACTAATGGAGTTCCTGACCAAAAGACCTAAGTCCTTGGTTAAAGGAGTCGTGTTGGTTGACCTGTGTGGTCGTATTGTTTTTAGAGTCGTACCTTGGGCTCGTGTATGAGTCGTACGTGAGGCTCCTTTGGAGAGCTGTTTTCCGTAGACCTGTGTGGTCGTATTGTTTTTAGAGTCGTGTGTTGCCTCAGTAAGAGTCCATTTTGACCGGCGTGGTCAGTCTAATTGTTCGATTGAGTCTATGTGTGTGTACGTACGTACGTGGTCACATGTATTTTTCTCAAGTGTTGTGGGCCTCAAATTCCAACTCGACACCTTCTCGTGGTTTGGCCCGTAAATAGGGGAGTTTCACTCCCTGAAACTAATGGCGAGCTCTGGGTCGTCGTCCGGGAACCCCATCCCTTTGACTACCTCCCCGATGGCGACGACAAAGACAACACGGACAGATGATGACACAGACGGAGACGACCACGACGTGGGGGAACCCCTGCCCTCCCCATATGCTTGTGGCTGGTTCTGACCAGCACAGGCCTGTCCACTTCTTGTCCCCCCGCGTCATCCCTTACGTCACTCCTTTTGTCTCGATTAGCCAAGTTGCATAAATATGAGACGTAAAGCAATATCCAATCAATCAATCAAGTGTTGTTTTTCAAGCTCGTGTATAAGTGAAGGTAAATACCACTTGGAGTGTTCCTATATTAGTGTGACCGACGAGATATATCCACTATTAATTAATTATTCGTATCTACATCGACGAACACGTCTATCGAGCAGGCATCAGTGAATCATCATCTCCGTTTAAAATCAATAATAATCAACGATATTCAGTGACTGGGAGATCAATCTCCGCTCAAAGAGCTCGCGCCCAACTCGGCGTGCTGCTGTCTTTCCGGTAAGTGAGTCATCATCATTTGTGTTCCATCGCCGGGAGGTCCTGTGAACCAGTAGAACTGTGAGAGAATAATTTTCTCCATTCACAAGCTTAAAGTGAATGTGCGGGGAGTGTGAGCTACAATAACCAGTCATCGCCGGCGGGGGGGAACGCGGCTACGACCCAGGTGTCCCGATAAAGGCGGGAAGAGCAGCCGTCACACCAGCATCCCCCCCCCCCCCCGACGCAATTTGTGCAGTTCCGTCAAAGTGCTTTGTCTTCGATTAATCTACGCAATATTGGATTACTATGAAGACGGATTAACTACCTGAGGTTGAGTACATGCCAAGAGCATCACGAATTAATTATGTATTTTTTAAATTGAAATGTATCATGCATGATAGTTGAACCATTATGTTTCAGCTTATACACGATAACACGAGCTCGTGATATGTAGGGTCTAAGATCATATTTATTCAATGGAGAACCAGATTTAACCACTACTACCGGTAGGCCTACCGTATGTGGTAAAAATAAAAATAACATAAATAAATTTGGATTTAGAGTCTACCCATTCAGTAACATAGAGGCCTAACTGATTTTCAGTGGTGGACATTAAATTTAAAGCCGACCAAGCAAATACTGTAGGCGCTGACAACATCAACATATCATGCACATCATATGCCGTTTTCCCAGTAAAGAGCGAAACAAACAGACAAAAAAACAAACAACCAAAAAAAAACACCCGAGATAAATTTTTTGGGGGGTCAGTGAAATTGAAGTCTTCGCTTCGCTCATCCAATTATCCATTACCCATATATGTACATTTGTTATCCGTAGGCATGTCGCTCTTGAACAAAAAAATCATGAGACCGAATGCGAAAATAGGCGCTTGAAACAAGACCACATGCACATGGTAATGAGGGAGAGCATCAAATGGGGGCAGAATCAATGCGAAATTGAAAAATTGAAAGTAAATATTACTGGGCTAGATGACACCATCAGGGAACTTTCAAAGTAAGTCTTTATTCATCTCCAGTTCAATTACATAATTATATTTTACAGTTATTACAGTTATATTTCATTTTTTGTACATTCATCCTAGATATTAATATTATTAGTTATTAGAATTAAAATTATTCATTGCACTATCCCTCTTTACAGAAAATTGTATTATACTGATACCATGTATTTGTCAAATGAATAAAAATACGGAGGAGTGCTCGTTGCAGAGTATGGAGAAGAAAAAAGTGAAAGAAGAAAATAAATATGAGTAAGGCTGTCTGGAATGCGGGACATCCGTGGTTCGATTCCCGGTTGGGGCGGACTTTTTTAATTTCTGAATTGTAGTAAATAATATGAATGAAGAAAGGTGTGATAAAATGTTGCGCGAGATCTCTCTTTGCAACACGCACTCCAACCGGCCAGAGCTCGCCCTTAGTTTTGGGGAATACACTACTCCCCTACTCACAGGCCAAACCACGGGAAGGTAGCGAGATTGACTTTGAATACATGAAAAACATGAAAATAAATTTGGTCTTATACAAAGTTACCGTATAAATGTGTCTTGTGTGTAAAATCTTATTATATTAATGTTGTACCTGTAAAAATAAATGTTCCGTAGATTATAG